>QLPI01004915.1:0-35642 GCA_003314275.1 Chroogomphus rutilus | reverse complement strand
ATGCGTTGCTTGCTTCCCACGCACGCCTTGCACAGGAACATCCCATGGAAGTTCATATGTTGCAACCAGACTTGCAGACTCGCCTCCAGCTGAATATCTAGCTTCAAGTGCTGCGTTTCTGGCAAGTTCCGGGCCCCTCGACGGCGACCCGCAGCTGGGACGAGCGGTGTCTCTCACGCCATATTGGACAGGAGTATGTGCACCTGGCAACCCCCATGCCCCTCTCTCCGCCGCGAGACCACGGCCCATCGCGCGCGTCAGAATGGTGCATCGCCTTTTGATTGCTCTGGCAGTGCACTGCCGTACAGCCCATCAGGGAAGTTCTCATCGGATTCGTGCGCGCGACTTTCCTTTGCGCGGCGTGATCAAAACCTTGTTTGCCTCGTTCATACGACGAGATGGGGGCTGACGAAGCGTGCGTACCTTGCTGCAGACGTAAGACCCCGCACAGTGCTTCCCTGGGACGTGCAGCACAGTGGTGTCTGTCCCAATATCCGCCGCGACGCGCACCTGCACGATCTAGCACATCACCAGAGGGGATCTCAATATCCGCACACACGCCCAGCAGGCAATTGGGGCTCTACCTGCTGACACGGGCCTCGAGGCCAGACAATTCAGCTGGCTGGTGGGAATAAACTTGTTCCCGGGCTGGAAGTGGGTGCGCAGGTGGCCGAGAGGCTAAATCGTTGAGATACCGGGCCTAATTAACGGGACCATAAATAGTAGAGCCCTGATCGGAATTTTCACAATTCTATCTGACCCGTCTGCTGCCGGTGCCAATCTCCCGGTTCGTCCATCAATGGCGTAAAAAAAATGCAAGAATTACATGTCATATATCTTTTATACAGTGAGATTTTATAGACCAGTGTTCATGATGAGCGCCAGACCAAGAACAGCGAGAAAAAATGTGCGGATGGGATGAATGGTGTGTAAGTGTGCGTGCGTGTAGATCGAGTCTATAGATGCGAGTAAATCACGAATTCATCTCCACGTCGTCCAGGTCGCATTTGCGCCTCGACTGGCGGTGGATATTCCCCATTGTATGCGACGGCGCAGGCGCACTCTGCACGCCCATCCCGATGCCCCGCGTGCAGAGGATATCGATCGCGACCTTGCTCCCCGTCTCCGGCACTTTCTTTGTGCGCATCCGTGTCCGCCGCAGGGACCCAAACGCCTGCGCCTTGATGACTGCCAGAGTGTTCGACATGGGGGGCTCCCGGTCGCGGTCCCGCGGCGACGGTGAGGACGACCGCGAATGGGCAGTCACGACGCCGCCGTGCATAAGCGAAGGGGTCGTATGTCGGCGCGGCCGCAGGTGTGACACATCGGCCGTCTGTAGCGAGTCCCCGTTCAGTCCGTCGTTCTGTGCGGGCGCCATCAGTGACGGCGACGAGACACGCGCCCCGTCGGTCGCATACATGTCGCCGCCGCGAGGGTTTGGGCCGGAATACGACCGCCGCGGACGGCCAGAGTACCGCTCGCTCTCCGAGAGTGCGTGCTGCCGGCCCTGGTACCCGTCCGACCCGTAGTCAGGCACGGCAAGCGATCCTGACTCTGGGAGGGAGTACAACATATCAGAGACGAACGACGGGGCAGAGGCAGAACGGAAATCCCGACCGTATGGTGTATTCGGCATGCTGAGGTTGACGAGCGACATGCGGTTCTCATCTGTGGGCAGGGGGAACCGTGCGCCGTACTGGACAACGGGCGAGATGCTCGGGGGCGAGTCGGAGGCCTCAGAGGAGTGGGAAGGATGCGGTTCCCCGACGCAGGGAGTGCGCGTGTTGGAGAAAGGGCCAGGTATCCAGTTCCCCTCAGGATTCGCTGTGAAGGGCTGCAGAGAGGGGGGGTATCGTTGGTCTGCATCTTTGCCCGGAGCCAGGGCGTATGGAGGGTGCGAATTTGTCTGAAAGCGCAGTGCCTCGTCCACATAGTGTCTAGAGTTCAAGCCTGGTGGATGGAGTTCGGCAGTGGGAGGCGTGCCGCAAGCACGGGGAGGAAGATCATTCATATGGGATTCGTCTAGGCCTAGGGCTTGTTGCTTCGAATGCCAAAAGTCTCGCCACTGCTTCTCGCGGTCACGGGCGTTCTGCTTCATGGCCTCGACGGTGGAGAGCAGACGGGAGTTTTCGTGACGCAGGTCCTCGGCATCGTTGCGTGCTTCACGGCAGGTGTCTTGCAGCGAGAGGACGACCGCCTCGAGACTGGTCACTGGGTTGAGGGCAGCGGAAAATTGTCAGCGTATGGCGAGACAGCGCAGAGCAGCATCTGCAGAAAAAAATGCCAGCGCACCTGTTTCTTCAAGACTTGCAATGTAGTTCGCGCGACGCGCCCTGAATGCAGCCTGCGCGTCTGCGTTTTTCTTCCGCCGCATCGAGGCTGCCTGGGCCTGGGTGAGGTGGGCGTCGGAGGAGGAAGCCTGCGTTGGGCTCTGGACGTGCTGCTGGTGCGACAGGGTGGGGGAGAGCATGTCCGGGGTGGAGGGGGGCTTTGGGAGGGGCTGATGGAGGGCGAGGGGGTCGAAGTGGTCCATGCTGGGGAAAAGAGACGGACGAGATGGAAGTTAAGGACAAGGAGGAGGGCCCATGGGGGACGATCGACGCGGGCTGTTGTGACAAGGTTTGGCTGGTAACGCGCTCGCCGTAGGCGAACTAACCGGTGCGATTTCCCGGGATACCACTCAGCCTCGGACTTGCAATATTCAAATATTTATATAAAAATATATATTATTTCTCGAAGCAGCACCCTAATTATATTCCACTCCGCCGCATTCCCACACTCGGTTCCGCACGAGGCGAGCGGCCTCTTCCTCGTTTCATTTTTTTTATTCCCCAATTGGCTCGTCTTCCGCGGGCTATTCTCCCATCTCCTCCTCCTCCTCTGCCAGGTCGACTACCTCGATCTCGACGCCCTTCGCATCCAGCACACACACCGTCCGTCGCCCAATCCGTCCGTTCAGCGACACACTTGCGCCATCCATCGCGCGCAGACACAGCTTGCGCGACCCCGTCAGCCGCAAGGCGTTTCTCGGGGGCTGTGGCCGGCTCAGCATGCGCCGTGTTTGCCTACGCGCGGCACAATGTACTCACCTCGCCCCCCAACATGATGTCATGTACCAGCTTCTCGCGCGAAAGCCCACCAGGCGTTGGCTCAAGCTCGATTTGTGCGAATTCCAGATCTCGATAGGCAACCGTCCCCACGAAGCCCGGGCCTGCACGACCTCAGTCGCGTCCCAATAACATGTGCGTGTCACACGCACCGCGGCGTTCCTCGTCGACCAGTTTTAGCACCACTACGAGCGACTCGTCGTCGAAAAACTCAAAGTCGAGCACGTCCACCGTGCTCGAACCCGTCCCGTCCTCCAGCCGGCACGAGATCGCTGCAACCTGTAATGAAGTCGGTTCAAGCGGGGTCTCAATGCGGAACTGCATCCGCGAAAGACACACTGAAGCGCCGCAGTCAGCGAAAAAAAAAAAATGAAACCCACCATCAGCGACTCACAGTGGCCCAGACGGTTCCCTCGTTGTGGCGCAGACACCAGCACATACTGCGTAGCAAGTCCTTCCTGTCAGGGCATTCAGCATACATCGCGCCAGACAGGGTCACCCTACCTCCACGACCGTCCGCTCTCTCATCCGTAACGTGTCCATTGCCTTATCTTTACCTTTACTTGACGGTGGCGTCCACGGCCTCGACACAGTCATCATCTTTGCCAAGCCAGTCCCGGCACAGGCAAATGCATGTTGGCACGCCCTGGCTATTTCTTTCACAAGCCGTTCGATGTTGCGATCCAGACTCGAGATGTCAGGATGTTCTCTTGCCTATGCTCGGTTCAGCAAGCATCAACCAGAGAACACTAGACTAACTCACTGGCTCCCATGGTTGCAATGGAGGCCTGTCGAGTGCTTCCCTAACCTGTACCATCATCTCGGCTAGCGTCTTGCGGACGGGGGGTGCTCGAATATCGTCTGGACCTAGTGTAGGCACCCGGTTTTCACCTGCTCCATCAAACCACTTATCCATTTCGCATGAATCCAGTCCATTTATCAAGTAGCGGTTCACTTCCAGAATATCCCAGCTCAGAACCCGAATTTTCCCGTCGTCCGTGTTTACCTTGTTAGATTCTTCTTTAAATCAGTAACTGTGTAAATATATCTCGAAAACATTTGTTACCGTGCTGGAGCCATAGCTTGAATTCCTTGAACTGCCACAATTGATCCCGTGCAGTCGAAGCTAGCCAGGCAGAGAGCGTGATCGCCCTGTTCACCAGCGAAAGACAATAGTCAATGTGTGCCTCATCAAATTTATACACTGCGTAAGTTTGCGGCCTGTAACTTGTAAGAGTGCAGCAGGGATAATTCGCACGGTATATATATACTTGCAATTTCGACCACCCTTTGACTTCTTGCAAGATGATATGCAGCCGTTGTGACGCGAGGGCAATGCGCTTTTCTGCATAGTCTCTCAGCTTCACCAATGTATCCGTCATTGTAGAATCCCATTTGCTAAGGCTCTGGTGGTAGATATTAGAAGTATGTTGCAACACAGGCAACAAACGACCTACACGTTCACTCAAGCCACTCAGGGCATCATTCAGTCCTTCGGAGGCCCTACCTGTGACCAACAGCGCCGTCAAATCCGCGAATGGATTCGGGTCCTTGACTAGTGCAAAGTTCAGAAGACAACCCGCCAGGCCAGAAACAGCACCTGCCATCGCCATGCGCCCGTTGCTTAGCTTCCAGTTCCTTGATCCACTTCGGTCCAAGGGTTCGCGTGCCTTCCCCTTGTTCGTGGGATCCCATCCATGTGCTTCGCATTTCCTCTACGGCGCGTAGCATATACCACGCAAGCTCGCGGGCAGCCGAGGAAGCCTTGGCAACTTCTCGGGCGTGTGGAGAGCGAAGCGCCGTGAGGTCCGCGACTAAAGGTACGAGGTTGGTATTGCCCTGTTCGTGAATTAGGTAGGTGACATGTACTAAAATGTTCGGCTTGAAAGGGACATTCGTTAACGACGCTATATGGCAAGTGGCCCCGTCGACAACTTGGCCAATGGCGAGGGTTCCTAATGGATACATGGCGTCCATGAAGAAATGGCACCGGCAGTGATCATCGGCAGCAATGACAAGGCTATCATAGTTTAGCGAATTCTCCGGCCGCACGTCGTCTAAGACCTCCTCGGGTGGTCCCTCTGGACGCCTGTGGGGATCTCCTGGTCGAGGAAACGGCTTAATAGAGGCCGCCACTAAATCGGGAGGGAGGGCGGGCCAGTCCGCAATACTATCGGGTAATTTGGGTGCCTTAGCGGTTGATGTAGGCAAAACTCCTTGGAAGGAGAACAGATCAGATGTCCTGTGAAACCGTTTGTTAGTCAAATTATAAAGAAGTCCTGGCAGAATGTGGAGCCGTTCCTCACGTGATGGGTTGCGTGTCATCCTTGAGTGGGTCCAGAAGTGGTTGCATTTTCAACTGTGAGAGAGCGGAGCCTGGCTGATCCGTTGCACAAGTCAATACTCATCTGGATGTTGTGACGAGACGTGTTAATTAGACGGACAATGGTTTTATTTCGTTTGAAAAAGTCAGGCATCTCGGGTTCCTTCTTTGGAGGACTTTCGTGCCTGTACCACCAGACACCGGTGACGCGGAAGTCTGGGGTTTCTTCGTTGGGTGAGGAGGAAGAAAATGAGACAGAACGTTCCTGTCTTCCATCTTGAATCGAATGGATACTCAACCGGGGAGGGTGGTGAGCGAGGAGGAAGGACATTCCTGACGCAAGGTGTTTACCGCAACATTCTAACTTGCAGCATAAACATACCATCAGGACTCCATGCAATTCCAGTGACCTCTTCGTGTGCAGCGTTGCCTATGCTAACGTCAACCTCCCATTTCTTGGTGCCCTGCATTTTCCATAAGCTAACAGTGTCTTTAATTCCGAGACGAGATATAACAAGAAGAAGATCCTTGTCGGGGCTGCATGAAGAGGGCAAAAGATGAGATGGGGAACTGAGGTGAAAGACGGATAAGGAAGAGAAATTGTCAGCCTGAAGCATAGAAGTCATTGTCAATCAGGCAGGGTCTGTCGCGCGATAAAGACGCGTCTAAATAGTAGGAGAAGCGTTAACACAAGCCAAGGGGACCTGTGGCACGGCGATTGAGACTACAGACCATAGACAGTCACTTCCTAAGTTTGGTACGACGCGAATCCGCGGAAGCAAAATTCGGGCGGAACCGAATGATTTATATCCGAGAGATGCTACATAACGTATTTACCTGTTTTTTCTCGGTCCACCTTTTTTCTTGCCACTTCCAAGAGCATCCCCTTTCTTGGCCCTTGTGCCTTCCCTACCGCTCGCCGCCGGTTTGCTCCTCACACCGAGCTCCTTCTCGAACCCAACCTTAGATACTTGCTCCTTTTTATTTTTCTTCAATTTAACTCTTGTTTTCTTACCACGCGGTTTGTCGGGCAGTCCTATCTTGTTTGGTCTGCTCTCCTTCTTTGCGTGGCGAATCGCTGCCTTGATGGCCCCCGTCTCACCCAACTCTGCATCTTCTTTCAAGGCCAATTTACGACGTTTGGCTCTGCGGGTCAGTCCCGCCAATTTATCCCGCTTAGGCTGCAAAGCAGGTCATTGGTGCACAAGCTCAGCGTATGGTTCGGTGACTTACCTTTGAAGCTTCCTCTGAGATTGCTTTACCCATTTTGTGGTCTTTGCCTGTGGGGAATCCCGATTGATATCGTTGCTTGCTAAGCTCTGAGGGTTATGCATGAGGGATCGAGTACAGCCTCCAGAGATTATTACAAACCTTCCGCCTTTTGTTTCTCCTTTGACGACTGGAACCATGTTCTCGCCGGCCTAGAGTATATTTCTGCCTGATGTTCAATTAGGTTTTGACCTTTTCTTACTTCCATCTCCGCTTGTCGCATCTATACCATCAACAAATGTTAGCTTTGTAACTTTATCAAATGGAATTGATGGCGGTTACAGCTTTCTCTTCTTTCTCCTCTTTCAAAACGGCCTCTACCTCATCCTTGATCCCATCGAGCGTCTCCTTCCATTTTGTAAGAGTTTCCGCCGCAATCACTCGGTGTCGAACTTTGTCAGCTCCAGAACTCCGTTTAATGGCAGCCTTGAGCATCTTCCGGTCAGCCTCACCGACCAGAGTGACAGAACTATACAAGCATCAGAACATTGAGTGGTGACAATAACGGAATGCAATGCTCACCGTCCCTTCTTCCCGGCTCGCGCTGTTCGTCCTACCCGATGCAAATACTGTGATAGCTGGCTTGGCATGTCATAGTTGATCACAGTCTGAATACCTTTGATGTCAAGTCCTCTTGACGCAAGATCTGTCGCCATTAGATAGTCCACCGTTCCATCACGAAACGCCTGCAGTGCTTTGAGCCGCTGTAATGCTAGTGAGTCCATCGTCGGTAACTCCTAATAGAAGTTACACCCGCACCTGCTCTTGTGTAAGATTGCCGTGAAGCTCGTCGCACTTCATCCCCAAGATGCCGAAAACAACTCTCATCTGATGCGCTAGCTGCTTGCTTCGCAGAAAAATAATCACACCCTCCTTGAAGACCCGTTGACAAACTGAAACGAGGATGGCAGGTCGTTCCCCTTCGCGCTCGGCTCTCACCCTCACAAATTCCTGCACAAGACCCCGGGCGGTGCTTCGTTTGGGATCCACAAACAACCGCACGGGTTTGTTCAATGACATACGGACCAGATCATCAACCGAATCTGTCATGGTCGCAGAAAACAACATTGTCTGTCGCGACGTCGGACACGACTTGATGATCTCAGAAAGTTCATCCGAAAAACCATCTTCTAGCATACGGTCTGCCTCGTCGAGAATAAGTATGTCCAAAGCGTCTAGTCCAAAAGACGGAGAATTGCGGAGATGGTCAATAAGGCGACCCGGAGTGGCAATCACGACATCAGGACGTGCGCGCAAGGCTACTTCCTGAACTTTCACGGAAAGCCCACCTGGGACCACCTAAGCTTAGAAAAAAGTACAACCGAATAGAAAAACGTACGTACCAACTATGAGACAGAACTGGATGTCCGTATGGGCAGCCAGCTTTGTCCCAACATCAAAACATTGGACCGCAAGCTCACGTGTCGGCACAAGTACCAAACATCGTGTAGCAGCTGCATTCTTCCCCCGCTCGCGATACATTAGCCTTTCTAGCATAGGAATCACGAACGCTGCCGTTTTCCCAGAACCAGTGACTGCTCCACCGACGACATCCTTGCCTAGCAGGGCCACAGGAATAGTGGCTGCCTGGATTGGCGTGGGCGCATGAAATTCAAGGGACGTTAACGCCTTCATAATAGGGCGCGAGAGATTCATAGACAGAAACGACGCATGAGTGGCTGCTGGTGTCGACTCGTCTGCGAAGAAGGCAGCCTTGCGATCTATTTCCGCCTGGGTTTCTGGTTCCGTATCATCTGATGATGAAGATTCAGCATCTGACGCGTCGTCGTAAGCCTGTGGCTCCTCTGGCTCCTCTTCGTCTGAGGTATCCAAGAGATCACTCTCTTCTGCGGACTCCTCGTCCTTGTCGTCCTCACCACTCTCTTCGTCCTCTCTCCCAGTCCCCAGCTCCTCAGAGTCCTCATCCTCGTCTTCGACTTCACGTTTTCGCTTCTTACTGTCGCGTTCGTTTCTTAAAGAGGTGAGCTTCCGTCGTGCTATTATATCATCAACTGAAATAGGATCCTACCAACCAGTCAACGTGCTACATCTACAAAAGGCTGAAAAGCACGCACAGGTCGCGATCCTGTTTTTACTATATCTCCGCTGTCTACTCCCAAGACGTCTGCATAAGGGTCGCCAGAAAGATCAAATGTAAAATCTGGGTTCAAGGAGTCGTCCACTTCCTTCCCTTGAGCGGGTTTTTTCGTGAGCAACGGCAGCTCATCAACCTCTTCTTCATCCCCGGAATCCAATGTCATGATAAAATCTTCAGATACAGGCATGATTGAGATGCCCCAGTGTGGTATCCACTATTATTGCCTTTTCGAGAAGTTGCAAGAGCGCGTTTTTTGGTGGCCACGGCGGAGATCGAAAAAGTGCGGCTTCATCGCCTATCTGTCCCCGCACGCTTATTGCTACGGCCACCTATCTCGGCAATCTCCACGACTCCTTCTAAGTATCCCCACGAGGCGAACAAGCGAAGTGGCTCAGCAAGATTATCCTAATGTTTGCTAAGACTTAACATAGCCGGTCCGGGCACGCTGCAATATTCATTTCAATGGTACTTATCCAAGGGGTTGAAATTTGATCTTCTATAGGTACATGTCAGATTCCGGGGTGGTTCAAATGGTGCAAGCGATCTCAAATCTGTGCCACAGTCGGACACCAGTTCCCACCGCTCTACTGTCAAACCGACTTCTCGTAGTTCATTGATACTGTACATTATCCACATTCCATATCGTACACTGGTATCAAATCCAAAGAACATGATGGGAATGAGGGAATATCCAAGGTCGGGGTATACAATAGATACAAGAAGCGGAATGAGGGTAGGTTCTCGTCCCCCGACATGCTAGAAACACGAGGTACGAGTGATCACCAGAAAAACAGCCGTCTCAACTTTGCTGCTTCAGTCCTTGCCGTATTGGGGGACTCCATGCTCTTTTCCCCGAAGGGGCAAATCGGCTCGGCATCGTCTGGGGGTGGGAAAACACGTGCACGCATCGTCTGCGAAGACAGGTTGAATGGCATTCTTATGCGAGTTAAAATTCTGACTCACTTCGTCGTCCATCACATCACTGTTGAGCATATCCCTTATCTGCGGCCGTTCAGGGAACTCGTACTCGCCTGAGGCACGAATCTTATCTTGAATACCTTGTAGCATGAGGATCATCCGCGCCATCAGTGTGAATTTGCCCCAGTGAATTTTGCTGTGATCATCTTCTTTCCAATCCACATTGCCGTCATTGGCACGAACCATATCAGACGTATGAACTTCCCTGAGAGACTATGAGCATGACAACCAACGAAGAAAAACTATCTGGACAAACATGTCGGGTATACCAGCCCCAGACGTGTGCCTAATCGCCATCCGATATGCCCGATGATTGTTAATAGAGTTGAGCAGAATTTCAAAACCCAAAAATTGCTGATAAAGCTTGAGCTGTCTATCCCTGAGCGTTGCCATAATTTCGTCGTTGGGAAAGGTAGCATTACTGATTCCTGTCTTTACTGCGCGAAGGCCAACATAGTTATTGAGGGTGCGCAATTTTGCCGCCAGTTCAACAAACCGTTCGACCTGTCGCTCGCGAGGTTTAACTTTATCATGAGCAAGAATCAAGGACGAAACCCTTGAAAAAAAAACAAAGATAAAGATCAAGGACACCATGTATAATCCGATATTTAAACCACCCACAAGTTTGCCAATTGGTTGTAAAAACTGGCAGAAGCAGTAATGGGCTCTCCGGGATACGACTTGGCATCACCCATCGTGTAGCGTAACCATTGCCGTGGCTGCAATGGGTGTCAATCAGGAGCCTGCGGCGACACAAATGAGACACACTTCGATTGCAAGAAATATCTCGCTCTGAATTTTTGTGATTTGCTGAGCAATGTCTAGTGGATCCAGATTGGCCAAACTATGCGCAAGCTTGAGCAGCTCCCTGGGGGAGTTCCTTTTAGGCATGTTTCCACTTGTCTTACTGGAACCGTCTGAAGATATAGTCAATGTGGCCGAGAGCGGCGTGGTTATGGATTTCATGCTCATAGGAAGACTTCCTTTGCGCTCACGTGTCGACAATTTTGATTTTTCCGCCACACTTGAGTTTCCGACAGGTAGAGTGACCGAAGTAAATGGGTCACGTATGGCGCTCTTACGTGCGTCATCATTCATTTCATCCTCGAGCAACTCAAGCCCCTCGTCATCACTGTCTTCTTGCAAATCTTCTTGCAAACTCCATGAGGTGTCCACGTCTTGCAGATTCGGAATCTCATCTAGGAAAGGGAGGATGTCGGAGCCATAATGAAGGGTGTACGGATTTGAGGATATTTGTCTTATAAGGGCAGTGATCGCACCAAACGTCCCAGGCGTCGCAAAGTCGGTTGGATAGTCTTCTATCCAACCCTCTAGCATATCGCATATTCTACAAAAATAAAATGTTATGTTATTCATAAAACTAAAAAGTGTGCGTAATGACTGATACCTCATTTGTGCGAACTTCCCGAGGAGCATGTCGGAATGTTCTTGATTGAGTTGTCGAACGCGCTTTTGCATTCCTAGTAGAATGCTTCGAGGCGTTGCAAACCTGCGATATGTCAGAAAGAAATACTTGATGAAAGTGGGGTCTAAGGATGACACAATGAGCTGCAAGAGAAATCGGAACAAATAAAACCACCCACCGTCCCCGCTGACTGCCAAAAAGAATAACTTGTCGAGTAATTCTTCACGGGTTGCCCATACCATAGGTGGACTAAAATTGGTGAGAAAAATTCAATATACATATATATTAACGACTTACGGATCATTGCTTTTGTCGGATTTCTTGAGTTCCTCGCTATTTTTTCTTTCCAAAGGAGAATGGTCTCCCTTCCCATTGTTAAGAAGGAAGGTTTCACGGAGACTTCCTGTACTTGCCGTTCGACCCAACACGCCAATCCGGCTGTCGAGACTTTCGCGCCGCTGCTCCAGTCTAGTTCTCTCAACTTCGCTCATCAGGTCATTCGTCGACTTTACACGAGTTGGTGACGTCGGTATGGAAGGTGATCTAGGGGTGGGGGTGGATGTGCCAGGCGTCGGATTTGAAGACATATGCGCCGCAGCGGCGAATGGATGCTGAGGGAACTTTGTGGCGGTTGAAGGAGAGCCGGCGGATGGTGTGCTACCACGGGACTTGGTACTTCCGTTGCGTACCTCAGGGTAACCGTATCCTTCCGACCACGGTGAATTGAGGACATCGGGGCTCGCAGGATTTCGATATGCATTACCAGTCGGAATTTCACCACTCTTGGCCCTTTCAATCGCACGTATTAACCAATGGAAACATTGTCGCATCTTGCGCTTCCCTATATCAGTCATAGATGTCACCTCCACGAGCCCAACATTATACGGTGAAGCACGTTCTGAAGCATGGTGTGGTAGAACTTTCTTCTCGAGGTCGCACTTACACGCCATGGCGACAGCAGAGAGATGGAGGGCGTGATAACATGCTTCGGGATGGGAGAGTAAGTAAAAAAAAAGCAAATCGATTAGCACACACACCCAGCAGGTCTGGCACTCGCGCGAACGATGCCGGGTGAGAAGCATCATAACATACAAGTACAGCGTCGATAGGCGGCAACCCATCGGGCCAAGCGCCACTGGGCGAGTCCAAAAACAATGCATCACTATCCAACTCCAACACATGTGCTATCCTCTTGTCATCGCGTGGGGCACTGATTGTACGGGATCCATCTGCAGATATACATTTCACATGTGTTGCAATAACGGTGGAACCAATGAACCAGTACTCACATCGCAACCGCCCCTGTGAAATGGCAATAGAGCAAGTCATTTCCTCACTGACTCCCCATGCCCTCAAGCCTTTTTTGATGACTGTGCTTTTGCCGCATCCAGGAGCGCCCACGACAGCTATTGAAAAGGAATCGGAGTACTAGAAAACGACATTGGAGTTTCATACTGTTTGGCAAATAATGAGTGCTTACACCCCAATGATCGATTTTCGAAGAAAGACTGCCACTGCGCGTACGAGGCATTACCAGTGGACCAGGAAGGTTCGGACGTCGATTATGAACATTTGGGATAGGAGGCACGGGAGGGACGCCGTTGATGACACTGTTAAGGCTGCTTGCGCTGGAAGCAGTAGACAAGGACGGGGCGCGAGGGGGAAGTGAAAGGGCATCGCCCGGACGGCCTTTCGCCTTTCCCTTGCCGAGTCCATTGGCGGCGATCGAGGTGCCGGGGAGAGCGGGCTGAACAGGGAGTAAAGGGAGATGCGCCATATCCGCTGCACGTTCGTGATCAGAATCATCCAAGTATGGGTCGTCGTAGTCAGAAGGAGAGTGACTGCTCAAACTGCGGCCTCTGGCTCGACCGAGGAAGCGAGAAGCGACAGATTTGCTAGTACTGGGAGGGGGGGGTTGCCCGTTAATGGCAGGGTACCTCGGTCTGAAGTTCCAGTCCTCAAGATCGATGTTGTTAGTAACGCTCGGAAGAAATGATTCGCGTGAGTAATCGCGAGAAAGGCCACCAGAGCTGGGGCCGGGCTCCAAGAGATCGGGTGAGCGTCTGCACTTGATAAACGAATCTACAGAAATAGATTTGCGAAGGGAATGCGGGGAAGGTACGGCCAGCCTGGAATTTGTAGGGGAGCTTGGAGTGTGGTCAGATGTGAATGCAGTCATGAAGGATTCGTGCGAAGTGATAGAGGAGCTGGTCATGATCGATTCGTTGGTGGGCTGTCTAGGGACTCCAAGGGTTTGGGCGGAGGTCAGGGATGAAGTGTCTACCAAAGTTACAGCAGAAGCTGAGCGAGAAACAATCGGCGTCGAGCCTGTCGTCGTCCCGGACATGTTCGGGCAGACTTCAATCGGAGCCTGAATCTACCTCACTACTCTCCACGTTTACTTTTTTATGTACAAGCTTCTTCCGTTGTCAGCTCAGCGCGCTCAGCACCTGAGCGGAATTCCTGCATATGTACGTCGGGCTGCCATGGCCAAGCTTTGATAGATCTGATCTGCCTAATGCAACCACAGGTCTATTGCAAACTATGCCTCCGCCGTCCCAATGACACTGAAAAGATAGTGTGGAACTCCAGCAGACATACTATAACGCAATCGCTGCTTGGAAGACCCCGCTGATCTAGCGGCACACAGCTAAAAAAACACCGTGGGCTCTGGATACTTTAATAGTATTTTTTAGATCCCTGATGATTCTCATTAATACTGACACTTCCCAAACGCTGAACTGGTCTCGAATATCAGGGTCCTTTGCAGCCAATCGAGATGTCCCTGCAAGCTGCCAGAGTATTACCCCAACGCAACTTCGATACGAACGTGTCTCTCAGATGATGTCTCTCAGATGACAGCCAGTGATATCCCTCGCAAGATCCAAATATCATTTCTACTTCAAACCAAAGAGCTGGCATCATGTCGGCAAGTTCCGCCGGATGGAACATCTCTCCCCTTCTGTCTCGTCACATCAATTCACCCAACTACGACCCTGCCTCCCTTACATATCTAGTGTCACTGTCACGCCAAAGCACATACATCATTGCTCTTCTGGAGCATTGCAAGCCAAAGTATTAGCTGCTTCCTTATCCTTAAGCTTAATTGCAGCCTTGCGCCAGATCCTTGAGGGTTTCTCGTTGCTCCAGCTCTGTTCTGCGTCCCTTGCAGTGTTTTCGGTTCTCTAGTCTTTCTTGGACCACGTCACAGTGCTAGCCTATTACGGAAGAGCTCGCGGTTCACCTTGGTACCTATATCCTTGCCATTTGTGTCCCTTTCTGGCCGATATGCAATTTGTTTAGTCTTTACCCCTTCATTTCTTGTGTCTGATCACCGTGAATGATGCATGACAGCCTCGGAAAACAGCTTCTAGCGATCTTATGTGCGTCAGCCAATACATCCTTGGACAAGTGGATCTTGGATTTTACAAGCCTAGATTAAATCGGGATCCACACTATGAAACCTACGACTTTCAGAAGCTTTCTAGATGTCGGATCCGACGCGTTAAATTTTCCAACCCACCCCTGAGCGGATGACTTTATTAGATAATCTTTGTGTAGCGTAGACAAGTTATTATCATCAGAATATGAACTATCTCTCAATGAACCTGAGGTGGGAGTTCGAGTGCTGTTTGTCGCCACGTAATCAGATGTATGCGCCCAAAAAGAGGCTCATCCGAGATTTTTAGGTACATAAGAATAGTGAGTCATTGAATACCCATTTTGCATGAGGTGGAAAGCGGGGCACTGCCCACATGAGATTGCTATTGATACAACGCTATAGTATGAGACACGGTACAAGAAGTAGGGGGGAACGAATCAATATTCCAATCGGAACCCATCACAATCCGCCCGTCCAACGCTACATACCTACAAACATACGCCAGCTACCGGAGTTACCGTGGTTCTACAAACAGTATCTGTCGCACTCAAAGTAAGAGGCTCTAGCAGCGGTGAGATCGAGTGCAATAGAGGGTCGCTGGTGTTTGTGGTGTAGTCAAGGAGCTCATCAAGAAGACACTTGATATCATATAGGACTGCGACAGCGTGTGAGCAGCAAAATGTGAGGTTGAAGCAAAGTAAACACGCTTACTCTGGCCCAACAATGGTCCAAGAAGTGGATCGTTGGTTACGAGTCTGGTCGTGTCGCTGAGGACGCCCTTGCTCTCGTTGACAATATTTTTCAAGAGGGTCTCTAATTGATCAGCTTTATCGTAGTTGGCAAGTCCCTTGTCGGCGCCCATGTTCGCGATGAGGGGATAAAGAGGGCCAAGGGTCTGCTGGTAATTGGCCAGTTTGTCCGCGGCATCTTGTCTAGAGCTATCATCCGCATTCGTGCGAGCAGTCTGCGCGCTAGAAGCTGGGGAGATTTGCGGGGAGTCAGCATCAAAACGCAGCGTCGAAAATAAAAGGGCGTACAAAAAGCATTCGATGCGGCAAGTATGTTGCCGTTGGCAGAAGTAAGGGCGACAAGGAAGTCATCAAGGTTAGTCGACGATGGGTCGTTGACGGCACGACGGCTATGGGGAACCTGAGGTGGGGTAGTCGGAGCTATCACATGCTTTGCGCGGGTACGTCTCAGAGAAGCAGGCTTCGAGGGAGGATGTGTGGTAATTGTCTTGTTTTTCGTCGGCATGTGGTGCCTGTCCCGGACGACCAACGCGGCAGAGGGACTGACGCAAGTGACGAGGAAGAGAGCGACCGGAACGGTGACGAAAAGAGAAGATGAGTACATAGCTATGTTGACCGTGTTGTCGGAAAGAAAGAAAGTGGGAGTATTGGAGAGGAGATAATGTAAAATAAGTGTCTACTGACGAGACTAGCTCGCGAGATGGTGGTGGTTGGGAGCAAGAGGGGAAACTCCTGAAAGACGTGCGCTGGAGAAATATTATAACGCGGTCACGTGGCCCGAGCGTGATCAACGCGTCAAGTCACATGACGAATTATCATAATGTAAAATTTTAGGTCGTAATCATTGTATCACATCTATGATGACTACAATGTGTCTCATTGGTCAAGAGATGAGCTGTGGTTACAAAGTATCCTAGATCATCCCGAAAAACTCTATTCCAATGACCAACGAAAACTGAGAAAATCGAAGTAGTAAGGCGAATTAATCACGAAGCCATCCAAGACTCATAAACTCTTCAAGTTGCGGACCCAAAGAGGGAGGACGCGAACGAGAACAGGAAGGAAGTCTGGAGGGAAAAGTCCGATATGCGTCGAAAGAAAACAGACGTAATAAAGCGAGTCAGTCTCGTGGCTCTATTTAAAGGGAGGTATGCTTGAAAAGGAATGGATGCCCGTCTGGGTGTGATTGGGGTGTGGGTTTCATGAGATGTGGGTTAGTCTGCTTATTCGAGACGCGATCGACGGCTAGTACTTGGTGCAAGACTTTCCGTCTTTGGCTACTTTGTAGCCCAGTTCACAAGTGTAGACTAGCAATGGGGTGAGCCACCTGCGAGTCTGACAAACTAAGAAAAACGCACCTGTGCACGAGCCAGTCTCGCAACCAACGTTCCATGCGCCCTTGATGGTGGTGCAGTCCTGACCTTTTCTAGTCAATGCGCATCCACCGCACGAGCGAAGCTCAACCTGAGTATCCACGCTGCAAACAATGTGTTAATGATGCATACATGCAGTAGAATACAAAAAAAGGCCGACCATTCGTAATCGCCGCTCATCAGACTAGAAACGGGGCAGGCGTCATGTCCATCGGGGCAAAGCGCAGGAGCTCTGCGTTTCTTGTGACTGTTCTTGCCGGAGTACGATTTCTCGCGAGAATTGTGACCGTCATTGGAAGAGTAATCGCCGTCGTCACCGCTTTTGGGGGTATGGGAGGGCTTGGGGTGGTGAGTATGAGTTGGCTTTCCAGGCTTACAGCACTGAGTTGACGAGTCCCATTCATAGCCACGTTCGCACTGGGGAAGGGGACTGTGCCGGGGTCGGGGGTGTTTGGGAACACAGCACGATTTGTCTTTGTGCCAGTAATAGTCATGCGGGGGGCAGGTCTTGCCACTGAGAATGCAAAGAATTGTATGGGTACGGGCGGAAATAGTAATGCACGTACTATGGTGGCTTGGGAGGGTTGGGTGTTCCGCCCTTAGGAAGACAACAATCCTTGGGGGCATAGTAGAACTCAGCATCTGAACAGCCGTGGTCGTCACCCCAAGGAATGGCGAGGACGGAGGTAGCGAGGACAAAAAGTAGAACGAAAGAGCGCATGAAAGCCATTGGGTTTGTAAGGAAGGTGGGGGAAAGAGGGTGAAAAAGCGGGAATAAGGAGTTCAAGCAAAAGTATTTATATCAATCCCAGGCTGGGTTAACGTTTCAGTTTTATTATTTTTTGAGGGTTTCCAGGGTCACGTGCGGCGCCCACCCGGATTCCATGCCCATGCCGCGCTGAGGGTCTTTGATATCCCCATCTCGCGGATATACCGCCTCCAAGACGCGGTCGCCGCATGTCCCGCGCCAAGTGGATTATTCACACGCAGTTTCGGGGTCTCTCGGGCGTTGTCAAAGGGTTTGATGTTATCAGCTCCACCCTTTGTGCGAGATATTGGATGTGCGTTTATTGGTCTTTTTCGCAAGTGCGCACGTTGACGAGGACCAGAAGCCTGGGGTCGCCTATAAACATGCAGACAGCACTTTCAGATCGGCTGGGGCGTCTCATCGGATAGGGCCTGTCCATCGACGACCCTTGTTTGCGGCCATATGATCGGGGTCTTGGCCGAGAATAAACCGGTGATGCTCTCGAGGCGAGATTCTCAAACAATTACTGGAGCTTGATGCTGTCGACGCGCCTTGACGACAAGAGAGGATGCCGTTGGGCTGCCGGATCGATATCTTCGCAATACTGGACCTGCCGCCCTACGCCTAATCCCTTTGATGTCACGCATGAGAAGAAGATGACCAATGAGATGCATATCATGGAACTACGTGACTCTGGAGGTCTGATGACAGTCCAGCCCTGACAGTGCCTGGCGCCAGATATTAACCTAGTCAGACTGTTAATGAAATATGTAAAGTAGTGGCCCAGCTTGTGCTATAGATTTCCCTTGACACGAGTTGTACCTCCGCCATACTTTCCTGTTGCCCAATCCGAAATGAGTACTCCTGCGATCTGCATAGCACAAATTTAGAATGCAAGCACAATATCAGAGCAGCCCTGTCCTGACCGCTGTCCGAGGAGGTATTCTAAATGGCGGTGCCTCCGCTTCGACCATGGCCACTGGCCTAGGCTCTCCAGCGGTATCGTCGAACTGTTTGTACTCACTGCGACGGATGATGGTCCCCTGCGCATGCGCCAGCACCGCCAGAACCTCAGCGCGGCCAAACCAGCGCGCCTCTGGGGGAGCAGCAGTCAGCAGGGCGACGAGGTGTTCTGACATGCCGTCACGAACCAGCAAGCTCATTGTCGAGGTCCGTTCGGATGGTCTGCGACGAGTCCGCAAAGGCGTAACATCCCACCATCAGGCTCGAAGGGTACGGCCATGGCTGCGACGAATGGTAGTGCACGTTGTGGACTCTAATCCCGCTCTCCTCCCATATCTCCCGTTTCACCGCATCTTCAAATGACTCCGCAGGCTCGCAGAAGCCGGCCAGGGTGGAATACATGCCGATCGGGTACTTTCCCTGCATGATCGACTGGTGAGCAACTTATTGCCTACTCGCAGTTTGTTTACGTTTCGACCCAACAAGATACGATCCCCCGTCTCATCAATGACAGCCATTATAACCACCGGATCCGTTCGAGGATGTGCGAAATTGTGAAGTCCCTTTCTGAGCATAAACAGCCCACGCATCAACAGACAGCATAGATAGAGGGAATACTTCCTACGCTGTGGGGCACGGCTCTTTCCCCTCGTTATTCGCCCACGGAACGAGGGACGAGCAAGAGAGCTTCCATCCCCCCCACAACGAATATGTCCGCGAACCGCATCCAGCGCAAAACTGAGACGCAATCTGTAATGATATGTCGATGCGCAATTGTAAAAGAGGGTACCTTGTTGCGAGTGTTCCAGTCCAGCATGCTCCGTGCGACGGCAAACGTAGATGCATCAAACATACTGAACGACGCCGTGCCACTTCTTGGCTCATCAAAGCTCAAGATTTCCCCACTCTCGGATGCTGAATGCAAAAGTTCGTCGGCAGCCATCTCCGACAGGCCAGAGATGTCTATGGAGAAGAACGGCGCGCCAGAAATTTCATCGGCGGTCTTTGGAGTTCTAAACTCTGAAGAAGGTAGGGCCTGAATGCCTTCTGGCTCATTAAGACCCAAGAACACAATGGGAAGTCCCCGCAACCTGCACGCTTCGAGCACAGACACTTGCGAAGTCACAGACTCTCCGGGCGACTGCCCTTGTCCAAAGAAAGGCTCTTCGCCAAGCAAATGTTTCACATGTGAGGTTTTGAGCAGCGCCAAAGCTTTCGGTCCTCCGTTAGCTGGACTGGTCCCAAGCGGCTGGCCTGCGCGGAACACCGTCCAACGACTATCTGGGGTCTGTACGGCCATATTCAGAAATTTGGATGAAGACCGCAGCCATGATAAGCGGTTTAGAACGCCACCACCAAGAAAGTGTCTGCATCGAAAGTCATAAGTTTTGCCTTTCTTCAGTTGCGAATGAGGCGTACGTAGTTTCAGTCATCATGAGCGCGCAGAGCAAGCGGCGTCACAGACGTATCCGAATCGCGCCGGGAACTTACGTGAAGAAAACAATATATTATATGCGGTTTCCTTCTCCAAACCGTAGCTCATTACGTGCCAGAAACGTAGAAGTTGTGCATGTACAGAAAAAAAAAATGAATGCAAGCACAATGTAACCACCTCCGTCTTTTGAATAATAATCGAGAAATGGCTTTGGCTTCTCTAGCGACCAAAGGCAAGATATGCCAACTCAACACTCGTTCCATTCAAGCAGCTGATAGTGTAACGAGTTAAATCGAAATAATAACAAAGACAATGGAAATGCTTACTAGCAGAAGCCGCCTGCAGTGCCCGCTGTAATGCTCGGTTGGCAAAGTATCGTACATCTGCATCAGAGTCGTTTTTTAGACTCTCGACCGCAGGTATGATTCGCCTTTGAGATACATCAGGACCTTCTGGTAGCTTGCCAAGCGTTTGCGCAATAACTTCGAGTGACTTGGCGACATTAAAGCGGATGTTCGGAATAGGATCGGTCATTAAGGAGAGGAGGACTTGCAGGATACTGTCACGGATAACTTCTATGGACAATGTTGGGGCGATAGTCTACACCATAAGCGCTCAGCTTCGTGGATCGTACATCAAGAAAAGAGGGTGACTTACAGTGATTGCTAACACCGTGGTCATTCGGTACAAATAATTGGGGTGCGAGCCCATGGCTACTACTTTTGGTACGATCGTAGTTTTTGCCCACTCCACTCCGAATACTTCAGTAAGTTTTCGTAGGTTCACAGTGGCCGCTTCCCTGATGGAATAGACGTTGTCCCCAAGCCAGGACATACACAAATTCCCTAGCTGCTCGTCGAAGAACGCCTTGCCTAGCTGAGTGGCAAGAAGAGGAATGTATTCAATGATTGCTTGTCGAACACGCCACTGTTTGTCCTCAGCGAGCTCGACGATAGCAGGGAGGAGTGATTGAGAAAGTAGGTCGATACCAATGACTTGAAATGGAATAGCATATTAGGCCGCCTGTAGAAGCCAGAAAGCATGTAGCGTACCAGAATTAACCTGTTCCAACTTGCTGATGATATTCAGCCTCACATCCGGAAACTCATCCTTCAGCAGGTGTAGAAACAAGGGAAGAAGATGCTCAATAGTAGCGTCCTTGCCTAGGAGCGGAGCCAAACCACTGATCTTGTTAGCCAACGCGGCCCGCACGTGCTGTGACTGATCCGTGGACAAATCTCGAACGCAGGGCAATAAACGTGCAAGAATTAACTCTCGGTCAAGGAGTTTCGCAAATCCTAGAAGGAAAGATAATTGTCAGACATTGGAAGGCAAATTATCAATCTCTCTAACCAGGAATTTGACCCGCGCCTGCAGTACGCACTTCAGCCTCATTATCCTTCAACAATTGTACAAAAGCCCCGACCAACTCTTCCCGGACGATCTCGTCACCAACCGTCTCCGCCAGCTATTACGGAGATGTGTTTGTGAATTTCACACACAAGAAAGGCACGTACCTCAACAAAGTGATTTGCAACCATATAACGCACCCTCCAACTCTTGTCTGCCACGCTTTGCCGAAGTTGTAATAACAATTGTTCCTTTACCTCCTTCGGCTCAAGCTGCTGTGCAATGACGATCAAGTCTTGTACAGTCAATAGTCGTACCGAGTCTTGATCGTCGGCTGCTAATTTGCGGTATACGGGAAGAGCAGATGATATAACGTGTTCCTTGGACATTTTTTTTGTGAACAGCTGTGAAAAACGTTGCATTGGCAGGAACAAGTAAATCTTGCAAGAGAGACGCACCCCAAACCACTTTGCAGCAGCTCTTCGAACCATTGGGGTATCGTCAGAACCCAAAACAGCAAAAGCTTTCCGCATGTCGTCTTTGGTAGTATCAGATGCGGCGTCGTATACAGGTGCGTAAAGAGAGGCGGAAGAGGTGCGAGAGGTAAACCATTCCCCTTGTGAAAGGCGTTTGAGAAGAGGAATGTAAAACTCTTCAATCTGTGCGGGAGATAGAACAGCAGCAACTTTAATTATCGACTCGGTCGCCTTGCGTGAAAAACCATCGGATTAGGTTGCGATGAGGCAGCGACGCAAGAAAGACGCAAACCTTGTCCCGCACAAGGGTTTCCTCTACAGCCGATAAAATTTCAAGAGGGCCTAATAGTAGATGTGCATACTCCTTTCCACCGAGGTACTCTTCAAAGTTTTTCCCAAGCTCCTCGGCCAGGGCCAAAAGAACCTCGTCTTCATCATCAACAGAATCTTGCACAAACGGAATCAGCTCTTCCCGGGCACGTAGTGGACCTAAAGCGAGAGCAATGGTCGAAACACGGTGGATCGCATTGAGACGCAACTGAACGTCATCACTTTTGAGCTCATCCATGAGGAGCTGGAGCGGTCGTGTCTCCATATCATCATAAAGAGCCATTCGAAGGGGAAGGTGAGATGTAACAAATAATGACGGACAACCGTATACTTGGAAAGATTACACGCAGTTACGGCGTGTGACGGTATGTCTTGTTAATTGCGGAGCTCTAACTTGACGCAACAAGATTTCTCTTAGTGCTTATCATTACAGTGACTCTTCAAACATGTAGCAGCATATTATCGCACAACGGTCAATTCGAGTCCAAGGAGCTTTTTAACCACCATAGCACCATATCGCCGCCGCATTTGAAGAGTTTTCATCACTGAATTCATCGCGTCAATGACGCACTTGTAGGTGCTTAAAGGCTTACGAGAAGAAGCCCCGTTCGGCTGAAGGTTAGGAGGTATGAAGATCGCCGTAGCGGATGAAGCTGGGGTGGCCTGGGTATTTGTTCTGGAACGTAGATGCTGCAGTCATGTCAGGGTGAACAAAAAACGTGCTTACGTGGCAGCCATGCCAGTCCAGGTTGTCACAGTATTGCTGGTCTCAGGTGTAGTAGAAACGGCAATCCTGGTGGCTCCAGTTGGCATAATACTAATACTACAAGAGTGGCCGTATAGACAAACAGGAGTCCATTAAAACAGGAACACCCACCTGCTCAAATTCGAACTGGCGATGTGCGTCTGGTCGGTCGAAGCCCGATTGGTAGTGCCGGGCTGCATGGACTCTTGAGATGTGTGGCCAAAGACTTGACTTGTCGTCGGAATTGTCATGGTTGTTTGGTCTCTTGAAGGTTTTTCATGAGACTACCGATGAGTCTACCATGAACAAGTTACATACGTTTCGTGCCCACCATCATCACTATGGTCGAGATTGTTACCGTTGGAGCCAAGACTGGAAGTATGATGTTCAGTCTCATTCCCCCCGCCTTGGCCATGATCAAGACTGCGACAACGTGAGCATGTAGCAAGCCAAGCATGACCGGAAGCCACACATGTTAACGGAGACTGTTGCTGCGTTCGAACTTGAAGTGACTATGGCAAGTCCCAGGAGGATTAAGAGGAGTATCCGACTTGACATGCAATACATCATAACAAGGTCCTTGGGGACAGGATTGCTACAGGACCGTGTCTTTTATGTGCTAACAGTCTCGGGAACTGTGTGCAATAATTGGAACGACAATACATGAGTCCTTGGCAGTCATTTATTTTCGTCGAATTATAATGTTCGGACAAAGCGCAACTGATGGTTGACAAATCAGGCAGGCATCTTTTTGAATGTCTCGAGCCAAGACAACCCAAGACAGAACTTACTCCCATAGAACATTCACGGGACCTGTAGATCTAAAATAGTTGATCCAAATGTAAGCCTACAAGTCGTAAGAGGAGACCAGAAGAGACTGACTCGCAGGAGACTCGGAAGGACTAATTTTTTTTTGCGCACCGAAGTAGAAGCGAGCGCCAAATGGATTTGTTAAAGCAGGCGCACAAATCTATTCCCACAGAATGTACACCAGAAAGCAGCTTCTAATAACTCCTCCACAATCCAACTTTTAGCCGCAGGTGGGAGCCACGCAAAATAACTAGATTCAGAAGATCTCTGTGAGAGTGGCAGTAGCGCCTTCCTACCGCAACCCACGCAAGTGCGCACAAACGGTGTAGCGAGGATGAATGAGGTGATAGAACATCGTGCTGAAGAAGAGATTCAGCGAGAAAGCGAGACTGGAATTAAATCCAGGGTACACACCCCAGCTATGACCGTTTTCGCAAACGGCGTTGTCCCCAACGCTCAGAGGTATGATTGTATGACAGGCAGGACAGTGCTCTTGGATATCGTCATTTTCCACAGACAGATCAGGCATGCAGGCTCGCACAGCTAAAGATGCTGCCTCGTGTTGTAGAAGAGACGATTTATGTTGACAAGACAGGGTGATCCAGTAACGAAGAAAGATGCGGTCATCTCCTATAATAAGACTCGTGAACGAAACGTAAACTTCGTTACAATCTGGGCCACCTTGAATTTGATCAACCAAACTGTCAAGGAGACGAATGATAGCTCGCATGCGAAGACACGATAAGACAGTCGACAATTCGGATACTAGGTTTTCATAAAGCAAAGATGTATTGACCAAAACTTGCTAAATTTGCGAGGTCAGTTACATCGTGTATGCTGGGATCACGCTCACAGAACAGAACATCGCAACCCCAAGCTTAAGGCGACAAGAACGAACATCTGTCTGGCGGAAGAGTGCTGTTGCTACAGCATTGCGAAAATCAGACCTAGAAATAATTTCTATGTGGCTGTTGGTATGGGTTGAATATGAAGCCATTTCATTCCACCCATTTGGGTACTGTAATAAGTGGAGTATGCGGGACTGGTGGGTCTCCAAAAACGGCTTCTCGCGAAGATGCAAGAACATGCCGCGAAGAACGTGAATCGGGGCTGAGTTTACTGAGGTACATTACGAATAAATAAATGGGTGTGGTCATGATGAAAGATGGCCTACAGTCTGTCCCTTGAAATAGCAGCAATCCAAGCAACTCCAGAACAAAATTATGATCGTTCCAAAGCTGTGTGACCATGAACATACTTGCATACTTAGCCTCGTGTGTGTAATTCAAATCGTCTGGACAGCACTTTCTGTAATGGTATCGAAAACAATTTCTTAACACCTTCACAACGCGGGAGAAACGTCCGAGGGACGCACTCGTGCAACCATCCGATAGATCCAGCACCATCATAGTCGAAGACACCACTCGTCCGATTAGCGTCCACAAAGCTCACCTTTCCCTCTGCATGGGTGAAAACAGTTCGCACATAACTTGTTAAGTATCCAGAGCTCAGGTCTTGGTGGGGTGTGTCCAAAGACGGGGACGTGGAGAGGCCGTGTATCATATGGATAGAACCGTCGAAAAGAGATACCATAAGGGCATCGTGATGCGCGTAATACAGAAATCCGGCTACAGCGGCAAACGGGGTAGAACTTGACGAAATCGGCTGTAGTCTGAGAATTAATCTGCGGTTGCCCTCCCACCCCAGGGGTAAATCGGATGGCATCCTGTGTAGATATACGACACCTGGCTTGGCATAAGCAAGAATTGGCTAAATAGAAAAAAATAGTAAGCGACTCCATGTCATGCGAGAAGTCCGTCCGTGCTTACTGCATGCACTCTCGAGGCGATCCATGTCAATGCTGTCAGGGTACTGCCATCGCAAGGACACCATGATTGTCCATCATCCACGATATTGAGGTCTAGCCTTGGCTGGGCTCCAATCTCTGGTGAATCATTTCCCCATGATTGCGACACAGACACAATAGTGAGACCGCCACTGGAGGTTCCACAAATCAGTGATGCTGTGACTTAATTACCCCATGATCAGGAATTATCACTGTAGAGTAAGCAGAAACTGACAACTGTTAGGTCCACTTCCAACCCAAGGGGACCATGCTATGTGGTTTATCCAGTCGTCCGACACACGGAAGGATGCAACTCTTTGTAATCTTTTGCCGACTTCCGCCCTATAACCGGTCCGTATATAAGTGTGCAAGTAAAAAAAACCCGCAACAACTGACTGGGTGAGCCGCAGAAAAATAATTTGGCCAGCTCTGTTGCCAAGGGCCAACAGTGAACCGTCAATCCAGCGTTTCCCTTCACCCATATCGATTTGTCCTGACCAGCTAATGCCTGATGAGGTCACCGATGAATGCTTCCGCGTTTTCAAGATGAGATGTAATCTCACAGCGCACTTGTGCATTAAGTGTTTGTTGTAGTTGGGGAAGAAATGTTGTTTCAGAGTCTTTGATGATTTGCGTGACATCTTGGACCTTGTCCATGTATTTGAACATAGCCGAGATCTCAATAAGAATGCAGCTTACTTTGAGCCATTCTCCAGTTATATAATTTTTGGATGGTGTCCACAACGACACCTCCATATTTGTATTCAGGGCTGCCATCAAACAACTGTTTCTTCTAAACGAACGGTCCGGCTGAGCGTGTCATTTCTCACCATGAGCCTTTGCTAAGATTAGTTGGCGATAGCGTAATAGATTCCCAGGAAATATCGAGGGATCCCAGAGATAAAGCAGCCCATTCTGTGCCATGCACTGTAATGACGGCTGAGAAGGCCGATTTCTATGACTCACCTTGACATTCAAAAGGCCAGTAATGGTCGAGCGTTTTTTCAAGTTCTACCATTGTTCGGTACCAATCCAAGGTATTCTTTTTAACATTCTTGTTGGTGGATGAGATGGAAGAAGCACTTATGACCGAAGATCGGTCAAGTTTTATCCCCGTGTCAGGTGTCTGATGAAGATATCTCATGAATTGTCGGCTACACCAGCCAAGCATATGCAGTGCGTACAAGTATATAGATAGCTCCACGAGTGACAATAAAGGCCTGTCCATCTTCAGACCACTGCAAAGTATACTGTGAAGGCCCATTCGTTGCGACAGGCACCACTAAAGATGTAAAAATGCATATTTCAGTCATTCCTCAGATGAATGGATGTTGAAAACTAGAGCTCTTATGAGAGCAGCTTTGAGCAAGCAAAGTGTGGAGCCTGTCACCCTTGAAGTCACGCGCTGTCACGCTCCTTTCTCACCTTGGCTAAACGTGACATCTGACATTTGCTCACACGCCGTTTGCTCTTTTATGACAGTATAATCTCACAACTTAATTTTGATCTTGGTTTTCTGAAGCTATGACGGTAAGTTTACTACAAACTTTATTGTCGTGACTAAGTGAGGCGTGTCCCCTGGCAGGACTTGACATTTTGTTACCAACATATGTCAGAAAATGATATTCAGACCTTGGATACTCTAGATACAACGGATTATATAGATGGTTATTTATCAGATGAAGGTACTCTTTCCAAGATTATATGCTTCTATCTACCTACGAGTCGACGTCTTACGCAGAACTCGAGATCCCCTTGCACATGATTCCTCCAGATCCGGACGATGCGGATAGTGAGAGCTCCGGTGATCGAATCGGATGCTTTTGTACTAACAAGACGTCGATTGTCTACGTTAGCTTTGCCATCTCAAGTGCATCCGTCTTACCCTTATGGCAACCCAACAAATCTGAATCATCCTGCTGCACTCCCACATGTAAACGGAGAGCCTGGCCGTTCTTTATACGAGGACATGGGATTCACAGGAGTTAACGCTGCCCTCCGGTGGAAGGACCTTGGCTTAGAAATGCTATTACCAGTGAATGAAGAGAAGGAGGAAGCGGAGAGAGCGGCCCTAGCTCGAAAAATGGCCAGTGGTGCTATACAGAGCAATCATGCAGGAGCATCAGCCCCTGAGGATCAACCTAACGAAGAAGAAGAAGAAGATACAGATTCTGGTGAGGGTGGTGGTGGGGATGATGACGAGGAAGACGAAGATGAAGACGAAGACGACGACGAAGAAAATGAAAATGAACCTGGCCAGGATTCATTTGACAGTGGCATAACAGGTGATTCCGAGTAAAGGAATTCATTTCTTCCCATGGAGCTCATGTACGCATTGGCAATCACTCTGGTAAAGCCCACTAACTGGGGCGCCAATTATTTCGTGGTGCGCCATACATAATTATATAGTAAGCAAATGGCTTCACGCGTTCTATTTCATGATGAAAATATTTTCAATGCACAGCTCACAAATCAGGATTGGACCGTAAGGTCGGAATTTGATTGCTAGATTGTCACAACTGCACACCACGGGACTCAGGAGTGGTACAGCAGCAAATGTGTTTCCTGCTGTGGGTCATATTATCCGACATGCATTGACAGTGATGCTCAGGGGTGACAACCCTGAATCAAAGAGAGGCGAAGGCAATTTCCCATCCGTTGGTGGCCTATTGTTGAATTGCAATGAACTTGGACCGGTTGCCAACTACCATTAGGTAGTTACCTCAAACTGAAGGTCAACCGCGAGAAACAGTTAATAGAGTACTTTACTTTGAACATGGTGACGCATTGGTGCGCATGCCAGAACTCAACGTATTTCGCGTGAGCGCAGTCTCATTGCTAGCGACCTCAAAGGCATAATGCAACCGACTCCGTTGGACAGAAACTGCACCGCTGGGTCTCGATTCTGATCGGCTTGTTGAATAAGTATTATACATATGAATAGGGCGACTCACATATACCCAGCATCTTGTTTCAATCTGTTGGAAGATTTAGAAGGGATGTTTTCTCTCTACTAACCTTGAGCTTCAGAAGGTGCTTTATTGGCTCTGGTATTGCTAGTTCACTTTTCCACCGTTAATCGCAACTGTGGCTTTCCCGAGGGGACTTTCCAAAATAGTAGTCGAAGGTACCGTCCTCGGAGGGATAGAGTGTCTGAAAACTGTATGGCTTTGCCTTGGAGAAAAGGAAGGTAAAAACCCCATCCCATGATGTCTGCAAAGCTCAAGGTCTGGCAGCAAGTTCAATGCTGGATACCGACTATTTTTGAGGACGGAGCCATGATCTCGGATCCAGCAGATCATTACAATTATGGAAATTGACCTTTAGCGGTTTCTATAGGAAGACAACAGGCACGAGACCACTCTTTCGGTTGACTCGTTTGTCAAACATATACGTAATCTCGTTTATTATGGCTAGACAACACAAATGATTCAAATAGTGAATTCAAAGGATATACCTTCGTTCTCCCCATCGGATTTTCATGTCTCATAGGCCTAGATCTTTAAGATTGTACCGGTCCCGTGAGATGCGCCAGGCGCTGCGTCGTACGCGATGCATTTTAATGTAAGGTGTCTAAAATGTTGGGAATATCCGAGTCTGTCGATAGATACTCACAAGAATCCTTGCTCAAAGAACTTCCATGTCAGGAGCGCTTTGGGACTTTTGATCAAAGCCGCGTTAGTATTCCTTGTAACCCCCAACTCCTCCATCTCAGCGAGAACCTGTCAAGTAATCTTATCGTCGAGGCGTGCTCGGTCATTGACATAATCAGTCGTCTCTCCTGCTAAATTCTCCTTGTGAAATAGGACCGACAATAAGTAGAAGAGCGAGGCATCAGCAAAACAGAACGAGCTAGAAGCTGGATCACAAAGAGATACGGACCAGAGAATATCATGTTCATATTAGGAATTGACCGGATATACTCTGTGATGTCGATTTGAGTCGACTTTGTAGACAAGATAAACGAGTACGCAGGTGCCACCCCTGTGCGCTAAGCGCTGCGTGATTAGCGGCAAGTTCTCGAGAGGGGGCTCCATGCATTGACGAACTCGAAAGAGGAGGCTACCATGGAGTTGAGGCAGAGGGCTCGTAAAGATACCACATGCTAAAAGTACTTCGACGAAGGCGTTGAGTACGGGATTCAACAGTGTTTGACCACTCAGGAAACGCTGTTCAGAAACTTTGAAGAGGTTGAGATCTTTGGATGCCATATCTTCCAGTTAAATGATATACCTGCACGAAGAAGAAACAGCTAGCTACATCAGCCTGACAAATGCTTTACTTTAAATAGTCGCCATGTGCCAGTTGTAGAGTGACATGTTCACTTTTGGGAAAAACTCCAGTCGTGATAGCATAACTAGTTTAATTTTACATACTCATACGCGCGAAACTTGAGATATGTGCTGTGACAATTACCTCTAATATACCAGACGCGTGGAGCGTCTTTTCGAGCTGGTCGCAAACTAAGTTTTTCGAATTCATTTCGTTTCGCATAGAATCTTCGAGCTGTTTGTTGGTGGCATTGATTTCCATCGACCAGTGTCCCATTTGGGATAGAAACGCCTTTATAATTTGGACATCTATTCAACAGGTATACCTAGTCAAGTGACATTAGATGGTTAGGTCTAGCAGTGAATTCTATGACCCGATAAATTACTGCTGAATCTGAATTCTTCAGTTGTAGAACAACATGAGTATAAAGTGTAGAAGGACCCCTGAAAGTCACGGTAAAGGCCTGATACGAAATTTTTCATTTCCGTCCGGACTAAATACCAGGGAGAAACAGTCCGTCCGGACTGAGATCTACCTTCTGACTGCTAGCAGGTCTCCGTCCGGATTAGGATCCGGCCATTATACCATACTATCTTAGCGTAAACTAATTTTTGACATCAGTGTGTGGGATGTCATGACTAAACCATTCAGTGGTGGTATGGAAGCTGAGACTGTTGGACTGGAAGGGGAGGTCCTGGTGGATGAAGTTGCAAACAGGAGTGGTAAGAGGTGGGAGGCAGTGTTGGAACTCTTTGGGAATTTTGAGAGTTTTTTGTTTAGCATTGAGCACTTCTTGTGGTAGTGAATCTGAGAATTTTTTGCCTGCACCTATCCAGGCCAAGGAATGAAAAGGAGTGTCAACAGTGAGGTCAATGGAGTCCATAGGGCATAGGCAAGGGAAATGGGATTGAAAGGCTGAAAAAAGTAGAATAAAAATAAAATAAAATAACATGACACCATATTTAAATGTTTAAGCTGGCAACAAAATACCTAAGCTTCACATGTACACCACAAACCACCGGGCCACCTCTGAATTTTTCATGCTGAGTAGACATACTTCCGTCCGGATTTGGGATCCGGCCACAAGCCCAAAATTCCAGCTCGTCCGGACTCCCGTACCAGCCTTGAAGGTCAATTTTGGTCCTTCCGTCCGGACATGAACGGCAAAAAGTATCCGACCTCAACGCCAAAAATCGCTCAATCCGTCCGGATTGTGGATCCGAGGGCTCGCCTGACTTTCAGGGGTCCTAGTGTAGATTACTGCAATGGAGTCTAATTAGTCTATATACAGATTTTTAGTCGGAGTAGTGTGTCACCACATTGAGCGCCGACCTCCAGTACTGTACATTGCCGCGGTCTGATCGCTGCTTCAAATCGGGGGTAGTCACGTCATTGCTGTCAATACCTGAATGAGTGCATAACGAGACTTCTTATCGCGAGGATCGATGTTCCCACAGACACATCCTTCAATTAGGTACACACTGAAAATTACTTGGTTTAGTTGAGTACTACCTCTTGATGACAGTTAGTTTAACGCACAAGGAGACTTCTTATTGCGAGGATCGATGTTCTCGCAGACACAGCCTTCAACTAAAGTGACAAACATGAGGTTCACACTGAAAATTACTTATTTTAGTTGAGTACGACCCTTGATGACAGCTTGTAGTGGTAGATTTTGCATTTTGCGATATGTCACCACTTTCAAGCCAACACATCAGTTACGGTCTGGAATTGACCAAGTAAGACCCATATGCTCTTCATATGTTTGTGTAGCACTTACACTTGGGAATCACTAGGGCATTTTCGATATTCAGTTATCGGGATAATATGTCACTTTTTCAATCCTGGTTTGAATTTTGTTTGGAAATGAATCTACCATATCATAAGGGATTGGCTGCGTTGGTGAAATGGTGGCCTCGACTGTTGCCTGTCACGATTCCTCCAATAGTTGAACCAATAATAAGCCTGCGCAGTTGCCAGAGTTAAGTTCATTGCCGTCTTCACCTATCACGCCCCCTGGGTGGTAGACCAGTGATAAGCCAACGAATATGCCCCCAAGTTGGGTTCCCTGCCATCCTCGCCTGTTGAAAAGAGATCTTGATGAATCTCAATGAGTGGAACAATTATAGAGGTTGGTCCAATATTATAAATTCATGCTGGGTGGGAAAACTGGCCTCACATGCCTCTGCCTGGAGGATGGAGTACAATAATTATAAGGAGTTGGCCACTCTTTGTGGTGAAGTTACCTTGCTATACCTTTCACCTGAAGTGATATGAGGGTTGAAGTGACAGGGTGGAGTCAAGTTGGATATATCCATAGCCTACACTATGACAATAGCTCTGTTTCAAAGTTGGCTACTGGTGTTGAGTACAAGTCACCAAGCTTTGGTTCACTCAGTTGTACCAGCTGAATGTTTACCATCTAATCCCACATACAAGTGACCAAGTCATTATTCACAAATCACTAGTACATTGGTCTCAGCTCAGTAATTTCACTTCACACTTGGTCCATCTTCCATTCCTTTTCATTTGTTCATTCTTTTATGCCTTTGCTTCAATATGTTCACTTATGACCCGACATGTTTGTCCATTCTTCATATCTTTCTCTATGTGTTTTTATTTTACATGCATTTTCTTATACTATCCTTTTGCATACTAAGGTCATTCTGTAACGGAAGGAGCAGCCTAGCAACCCCCTGAACGATCGTTTTCAACAGCTGATCAACTAGAGCTTTATTATAGTTATATTCTTTTTGTTCTTTTCTTTAGTATTCCATTTATATCACATTCCGCTTTTGTGTCTTTTCATTTACTTATTAGGAGTCTCGACTTGTATAAATACTCGCTCTTGAGTAGTTTAACGGTAGCTTAAAGGAATCAGAGACTTATCCTAACCAATCTCTCGCATTTCCGATAAGTTCTACTTCTCATGTGACCGTTTGTCATTGCATTGCTCGACAAACGTCACATCTTTTTGGTTAAACTCTCTACTTTAAAACTCGAAACTACCGATTGCTCAAGGTTGGCCTGATCACCCAACTTGAAACCACTACCTACCAACTGTCGACTACAAGGAATTAGAAGTGCTACAGAATGTCCTCACCTTTGCAAACTCAAAGCGGCCGAGTCTGTATTCCACGAGGACCACGGAAGACATCAAAGAACGAGGCAGCTTCTAAATCAACTGGAAGAATGTTAGCAGAGGAATTAGCCGATGCTGACCCTCAATACAAGGTACGTACTCTAATTAATCCATTGATGGCTGAAATGGCACCACAGGAAAACAAACCAAGCATAATCCCCCTAATGATAACAGGGGAGACTGTGGAAGGGAAGGCACATGATGGGATACTAAGTCTTGTCATGATCCCTCAAAGAACTGGGGAGGCACAGAATGAGGCAATAAACCCCATTGCGACCCTAGAAGCAGTAAGCAGGAAGGTGAACGGCGAGGGGATACCCTTCGATGCAACCCTGCTTAAAAAACTGTTGAAAGGCACAACTGCTGTGCCAAGATCTATAATTCTAGAAATAGAAAAACTAGTTAGTTTGAAAAACCAGGATACTAGTAAGAAATTAATGGACCCCCGACCCTCTAACAAAGAAAAACCAATAAGAGTAAAAGCAGGAACCACCTGCTTTGATTGGAGCAAGAGCTTGGATGAAGACGACCCATATGGGGAAATACCCCCAGAATGGAATCATGCTCTCACAAGCAAAGATAATCCCAGTGTCGAGTTGAATGCTGTAATCACAGAAATAGTTGAGGAAGCTAAGAAAGAAGAAGTTAGCCCAAAGGGTAAGGGGGTAATGGAGGGTGAACACACCTTGCCAGCTAAGGTAGCCCCCGCTAAGAAGGGGAAAGATCATGTGAAAGTCCACACAAATAGTATGATGAAGAAGCCCCTAAAGAAGTCCAAGAGGTACTCCCGCAAACCCTCGCAGGTACCCAGTGGAGGATACTTTAGTAAGAGCAGTAGCAAGGGACCTCCCTCAAGTCCATCCAGCTCCTCCAAAAGTGAGCCTTCAAGTGGGTCCAGCAGCAATGATGACTCATCGGTAACTGAAGAAGAAACCAATTCAGACAATTCAAGTAGTACCGGGGAGTCCAACAAAGATAGGACTTCTGTGGAAAAGAGGAAGGAGCTTCAGAAAGTGAAAGAAATTTGAAGACTATTGGCTGGAATAAAATTGAAGCAGCCACCAGTCTACAATGGGGCTGCTAATTTAGATACATTAGATCAATGGACTTACAATATGGATACCTGGTTCAGCATGTCTGGGATTACTGATGAATGGGCAGTAAAAGCAATGGCTGTCTACTTATCTGACAAGGCCAAAGTCTTCTATATGAAGCATGTTGCATGACACACACAGAAATGGACTGTTAAACAGATTTATAACGGGCTATTTGATTACTGTTTCCCCCCTGATTATAAACTAGAGTAAGACAGAAATTGATGAACTCTTACCAAGGGAGAAAACAATTTATTGATTTTGCAAGGGACGTGAATGTCAGGCTTCGGTAATGCCGAGGGGTTGGGCGGACAATGGCCAAGTCCTGCAGGCTGGGAGTAGTCAACGTACTCGTACATTGTGCCCTACTTGCCGTGCGTGCCACCGATTTGGGACAGAAGGAATACTTGGGGGGTGCCAAAGGTGCCGGCCCAAGTAGAGGACTTAACAGAGGAAGGAGAAGGTAAGGGGCCTAAGCCTAGTCAATACCCAGAATGAGGAAATATGTACATGCATGCCCTACTTATATAGGTTTTAGAAGCAACATGTGGAATAAGGAATGTGGGACAATAAGGTATGCAGAGCATGTGGGTATTGTCCACAATGAGTAAAATTAGAATGAAGGAATGCAAACGGGAATAGAACAATAAAAGATAGAATAATAGGAATGTGGCCAGGGATAGGACAATAGGGAGTGCCCGACTATAAAACAATGGTTGCGACCGAGGATAAAACAAGGACAGGAAGTCCCGAGGTGAGGCGGATCGAGGAATGAGGAGTAGGCATGGTGGGATTAACGGGTGGTGAGTGGCATAGAGTATGTGAGGGGTAATGGACAAGGAATGTGGGTGGTAGATGTGCCTTGAGGGATGATGTAGGGTCAGGATGGAGAGGAATTAAGGTCGGAATGGAGGAACAGAGGGGCAAATGGAGGGAAATTTTTTGGAGGGGATGTCTTCGGGAGGGGAGATTGCATAGTTGGAAAGGTTTATAGCCAGTTGCCACCCCCCCCTTTTAGGTAGACGTCCCAACGTCTACTAAAGGTGTCGGCCTCTAGCCGAGAAGAACAGTGAAGACTCGTAAGGGCATATAATGCGCATATACGGAGTGAATGAATGGGAATGGATGGGGATGGATGGAAGAGACCTTGGCCGAACATGCCAAGTGACGACGCTGACCGAGAGGTCCCAGCCAAAAACTTGCCAGCCGTTCTGGTATACAAGCGTGCACAAGGCAGTTGCATTGACTAGGGCTATTGGCGAAGCTTCCAGCGACGGAACAGGATCCTGGGTGAGGCTTTTGGAGCAGTGGCAAGTGCCAACTGGACCGAGGCCATCGGATGCACCTAAAAACACTAGTGGCTTGACGGAACGTAATACTGCCCAATACCCTGTTAATCAACGGATTATAGTGGGTGAGCGAGTTGTGACCGAATATTGCCGATAGTGTAAAAGGCAACAAATTCCCACAGTGATGTGTTCTTCCAACTGGGCCAAAAGGCCACTATGCCAGGTTATCTGGCATTAGTCTGTGGGCACTATTTAAACAGCAACTTGTTACATGTATTCACCAACCATTGCAATGGTATGTAACAGATAGTGTAAGGGCAACCCTCTTACAGCCCCGAAGTATATCTCGGAGGCGAGCTAAGCAGGGGGAATCCCAAGTGTTTAATTATCTACTACTTAAATACATGTGGAGTCCTCACCTAAGCAGGGGGAATCCA
>QLPI01004910.1:0-14735 GCA_003314275.1 Chroogomphus rutilus | reverse complement strand
TCTGAGGTCCTGACTCGGACTCCCACCAACTCCGAGGTCCTAACTCGGACTCCCACCAACTCTGAGGTCCTATCTCGGACTCTCCCCAACTCCGAGGTCCTAACTCGGACTCCCACCAACTCCGAGGCTAGGAGATCCAAGTCCAAGGGACCACCGAGCGAGAGATAGGAATGACCTTAGCAGGGTAACTAGAACCTGGAGTGAGTGTCCAAGCCTCGGACTTAGTACCAGGGAGTTGGCTCTACAGACTCCGATATGTTGATTTGTAAGCTAGTGCACAGACCACTTACATAAGGGTATAAAAGAGGCTCACCAGCAGCGGGAATCCTTAGACTTTCCTCTTTGGATTCCCCCTGCTTAGGTGAGGATCCCACATGTATTTAGGTAGTAGTTATAATTAACCTTCGGATTCCCCCTGCTTAGCTCGTCTCCGAGATATACCTCGGGGCTGTAAGAGGGTTGCCCTTACATGTACATGATGCTCCCGTCGGAAGGAGAAGATATCCGAGTCGCCCAAACCACCTCTCAGAGATTGGCAGAGGCCCACTACAAAAATATCCGAATGGAGGTGGAGATCCCAGAGTACCTCAAAGATTTAGAAAGTGTCTTCGCCAAGGAATCCTTTGATGAACTCCCGGAGCGAAAGATCTGGGATCATGCCATTGAACTGGAGCTGGGGGCCAGTCCAGTGAACTGCAAAGTATACCCCATGTCCCCGTTAGAACAAACTGAACTAGACACCTTCATTCAGGAGAACCTTCGAACTGGGCGCATCCAACCTTCCAAATCGCCGATGGCATCCCCGGTGTTCTTCATCAAAAAAAAAGAAGGATCCCTCCGGCTCATCCAAGACTACCGAAAATTGAACACGATAACAGTGAAAAATCGGTACCCACTCCTCCTCATTCCAGAGCTGGTCAATCAGCTCAAAGGAGCTAAGTACTTCACGAAGCTAGATGTCCAATGGGGATACAACAATGTCCGAATCAAGGAGGGAGACGAGTGGAAGGCTGCCTTTCGGACGAACCGAGGACTGTTTGAACCACTGGTGATGTTCTTTGGACTTACCAACAGTCTGGCCACTTTTCAAACAATGATGAACAATATTTTTCAAGACCTCATCTTAGCAGGACTCGTCTGCATATACATCGACGACATCCTCATCTATTCTTGGACCCTGACCAAACACAGAAAAATCACACGACAGGTGTTGGAATGACTCCGAGAACAGAAACTCTATCTTCAGAAGGAAAAGTGCGAATTCAAAAAAACATGGATCGAGTATTTGGGGCTCATCATCTCAGAAGGAAAGGTAGAAATAGACCCTGTCAAGGTCCGAGGGGTAACGGAGTGGCCAACTCCGAAGAATCGAAAGGAAGTCCAGTCGTTCCTCGGATTTGCCAACTTCTACCGATGCTTCATCAAGGACTTCTCCCTTCATACTCGGCCACTCTTCAATCTCACAAAGAAAGGGGAACTGTGGAGGTGAGGAGGGGAAGAGGAGACGGCACTCCAAAAGATTAAGGAACTTATCACCTCGGCACCAATACTGACATTCCCAGATGACTCCCAGGTATACAGAGTAGAAGTGGATGCCTCAGACTTTGCCACAGGAGCCACCATCTCGCAACAATCACCAGAAGATGGAATGTGGCACCCAATCGCCTTCTTCTCCAAAAGCCTGAGTCTGGTAGAAAGGAACTATGAAATCCATGACAAAGAAATGTTGGCCATCATCTGAGCTTTGGAGGAATGGTGGCACTTCCTGGAGGGCACGCAACTCCAGTTTGAGGTCTGGACAGACCACAAAAATCTGGAATACTTCCGAACTTCAAAAAAGCTGAACCAAAGACAAGCTCGATGGTCCCTCTTCCTGTCTCGTTTTGACTTTACACTCCATCACCGACCAGGGAAAAGTATGGGCAAGGCAGATGCACTCTCCAGAAGATCGGACCACGGGTCAGGATCAGAGGATAATGAGGATGTGATCCTCCTCTGACCGGAACTGTTCAGAATCCGAGCCCTAGAGGGTGTTGTGGCGATCGGAGAAGAAAAGGATATTCTGCTGGATATACGATCGAAGCTTCGGACCTCGGACATGGAAGATCCGATCACCAAAGCTATCATAGAACTCCAATGAGGGCATGACAAATCCGTACAATCTGCCGAATGGACGGAACGAGATGGTCTCCTATAGTTCCGAGGGAGAATCTATGTCCCAAACGATCCGGACCTTCAGAGACGCATCGTGTCTCAGCACCATGACACACGAATAGCCGGACATGCGGGTAGATGGAAAACACTAGAGCTGATCTCCAGGAACTACTGGTGGCCCCAGATGTCACAATATGTAGGACAGTATGTAAAAACTTGCGACTCTTGCATACAGACCAAAATCCGGAGACAACGCCCGATAGGAGAGCTGGAACCACTCCCCATCCCTGAAACTCGGTGGGACACTATCAGCGTGGATTTCATAGTGGAGTTGCCGGATGCCCATGGACACGATGCAGTCATGAATGTGGTCGACTCGGTGAGCAAAAGAGCCCACTTCCTCCCCACAAACACCACCATCACAGCATTGGGAGCTGCACGACTCAATCTAACACACGTGTGGAAACTGCATGGACTTCCGAAGCAAGTTGTCTCGGACCGAGGACCTCAGTTCATCTTGGAGTTCACCTGTGAACTCTACCGACTCCTGGGAATCAAGCTTGCAGCAATGACAGCCTATCATCCACAAGGAGATGGCCAGATGGAACGTGTCAACCAAGAGTTAGAACAGTATCTCCGAGTCTTTATCAATGAGCGACAGGATGATTGGGACGAACTCCTACCGATGGCAGAATTCCAGTACAATAATCACGTACATTCAGCCACGCAGCAAACTCCTTTTATGTTAGACACAGGGCGACACCCACGGATGGGCTTTGAACCGCAACAGCCGAAATCACGAACGGAAACAGTAAATGAGTTCAAAGACCGAATGGAGCAATCACTAGAAGAGGCAAGGTCAGCACTGGCAAAGGCAAAAGACGATATGGCACGATATTACAACCGACGCCGAACCCCAGCACCGGAGTTCCAAGAAGGCGATTGAGTATACCTAGATGCCTTGGACATCCGAATGAAGCGACCCTCACAGAAGTTGAGCCAGGGACCTTATACCATTCAACAGAAAGTGGGGAAACATGCCTACAAACTCCGACTTCCGCAATCCTTATCTCGGCTTCACCCCATCTTCAATGTGATCAAACTCCTTCCGGCCCCGGAGGATCCGATCCCAGGTCGGAGCTCCGAACCACCACTACTGCCGGAGTTGGTAGTGTAAGGGCAACCCTCTTACAGCCCCGAGGTATATCTCGGAGGCGAGCTAAGCAGGGGGAATCCAAAGTGTTTAATTATCTACTACTTTAAATACATGTGGAGTCCTCACCTAAGCAGGGGGAATCCAAAGAGGAAAGTCTAAGGATCCCGCTGCTGGTGAGCCCCTTTTATACCCTTTACATAGATGGTCTGTGCACTAGCTTACAAATCAATACATCGGAGTTTGAAGAGCCAATCTCTTGGTACTAAGTCCGAGGCTCGGGTATCTGTTCCGAGCTCTAGTCATCATGTGTTAAGACTTTTCTGTCTCCACTCGGTGGTTTCAGGGCCTCTTAGCCTCGGAGTTGGTCGGAGTTTGAAGTGGGACTTCGGACCTGTATCAGGGCTCGGAACTGATCGGAGTTTGTAATGGAACCTCGGAGTTGCACTGGAGTTTAAAGAGGGTCGTCCCCTGACAGGTAGAAGGAGAGGAGCATTACGAAGTAGAGAGGGTGCTGGACAGTCACCTAATGCGAGGAGGACTCTACTTCTTAGTCAAATGGCAGGGATATGGATATGAGGAGAATACATGGGTAAAGGAAGAGGACATGAGTGCACCCACTAAAATACAAGAGTTCTACCTGCAACACCCAGGAGCACCTCAGAGGATCCGAACAACGGCCTTTGAATCCTCATCATTCCGTGCCACGAGGACGCAGCACTCTAGAAGGGGGGGTGATGTCAGGGGACAACCCTCTCTAAACTCCGATCCAACTCCGAAGTCCTATTTTAAACTCCGATCAACTCCGAGGCTAAGATACCCAAGTCCAAAGGGACCGCCGAACGGGAATAGGAGTGATCTTAAACATGGTAACTAGAACCCGGAGTAAATACCCAAGCCTCGGACTTAGTACCGGGAAGTTGGCTCTACAGACTCCGATGTATTGATTTGTAAGCTAGTGCACAGACCACTTACATAAAGAGTATAAAAGGGGTTCACCAGCAGCGGGATCCTTAGACTTTCCTCTTTGGATTCCCCCTGCTTAGGTGAGGTCCCCATATGTATTTAAGTAGTTATAATTAAAACCTTTGGATTCCCCCTGCTTAGCTCGCCTCCGAGATATACCTCGGGGCTGTAAGAGGGTTGCCCTTACAGTGCCGACCAAGCAACCATCCTATGTCCATGTACAAGTGTCCACGCCGCATGCACGTCACTTGGTATGCCGGTCTTGGCTCAGCACATCCACCACCTACACTCCTTGCCAATTACCCCTCATACTCTACTTCACTCACCATCCATTAATCCCACACCATTCGCTCCATAATCCTTGACCCACCTTACCTCGGGACTTCCTGTCCTTGTATTATCCTCAGCCATAGCCCCATTGTTTTATATCCTGGCACTCTCTATTGTCCTATCCCTGACTGCATCTCTATTATTCTATCTTTTATTGTTCTATTCCATTTGCATTCCTTCATTCTAATTTTACTTGCTGTAGACAATACTCCCACATGTTCTGCATACCTTATTGTTCCACATTCCTTATTCCACATGTCGCCTCTTGAAACCTATATAAGTAGGACATGCATGTACATATTTCCTCATTCTGGGTATCGCCTAGGCTTAGGCCCTTCTACCTTTTCCTCCTCTGTTAAGTCCTCAACTTGGGCCGGCATCATCAGCATCCTCCTGAGTACCCATCTGCTACAAATCGGTGGCACACATGGCAGGGAGGGTGCAACACACGAGTATGTTGAAGCCAACGCCACTACTCCTGGCCTGTAGGACTTGGCTGTTCCCATCCGGTACCTCGGCATTCCCAAAGCTTGACAGCTATGCTTGCTGCTCAGTGATCCTTTGGACCTTGGTCTCTTAACCTCAGAGTTGGGTGGAATCTGAAATAGGACTTTGGACCTGGGTCAGGCTTTGGAGTGGGTCATCCCCTGACAAACACAACCACTTGCAGGTCCAACTAAGTGTAACTATTGCTCACTCTAACAAACAGTGGGACACCACCACAGCCCTGCGACCTACCCAGGGCCTAACCCAGGGACTCAAACCCTAAGTTTACCCACAAATACTATCAGACACTGGTAGGGACGTCCAGAAGTAAATATATAAAACTCAAGGTAGCTAGATACATGTGAGCTACTTACCTGGTAGAGAGGTCCAGAAGAGAAAGAACTAAGTGTTGAATTTCTGTGGTGCTGAGCAAGGACCGCAGAAAAGACGACTGTTTGACTTGAGCAGAGGTAATGGCTCGTTGCAAACAGATGAGGAATTACAAATCATCCGTGACTAACGTGACATGGCAACCAATGTACAGATGCCAGTCAAACTATTCCAACACACCTCCTTGAGCGGCATCTGCTCTCCATGCACCTCCTGAAATCCAAACTCCTCAACTTCTATCTCAGATCACCAGATCCTACGCTGATTACACATGCGCATCCAGGGGTCTGTAAGTAGAGTAGATTGGAGATCCCCTCGGTGGTGGGAAAAACAGACTTCCAGTAGGCCTGGCGTACTCTCACTCGGCACGCCTTCCCGGTTTGGTTACAACAGGCTTTCACTCAGCCTGGTACACTTTCAGTAAGTGCGGACTCCGTTCCAGTTTAAAGTCATAGCGGACTCCGATCCAGTTTCAAGTCATAGAGGACTCCGGTCCAGTTTACGTCGTGGAGGACTACGATCCAGTTTACGTCGTGGAGGACTACGATCTAGTTTAAAGTCATAGTGGACTCCGATCTAGTTTAAAGTCGTAGCGGACTCTGTTCCAGTTTGGGCTTTCGAGGTTCCGCAGTTCCTATCAGCACCTGCGGTGGTTAACAGGAGCAACACGTAATCTGTTTGTGTTGAATTTCTGTGGTGCTGAGCAAGGACCGCGGAAAAGACGACTGTTTGACTTGAGCGGAGGTAATGGCTCATTGCAAACAGATGAGGAATTACAAATCATCCGTGACTAACGTGACATGGCAACCAATGTACAGATGCCGGTCAAACTATTCCAACACTAAGGATCCTCTCACCTAAGCAGTGACTGTATAGTTACTGTGACAGTGACATAACAAACCTGCCACAGCCAGTAAAGAAGACAAAAGAAGATAAAGGAGAAAGGACTACAGTAAAAATATGAAGAGGGAATATAAAGAAGTGATTAAGGAAGTAATATAAGCAAAGTGAATAAAGAAAACAAAGGAAATAAGAGCAAGAAAAGGAAAGAAAAGGGAATAAACCAGTAGTCCCCTGACAGTCTTCCTGCCCACTTTTGAACTAATCAATTTATATATCACCTGTCTACTTGACTAATGCATTACTATTTCATAGTATTAACTTTCAGTTATCACTTAGATTGTCAACAAGGTAGAAATATTAAATTATTTCTGGAGTTATGCTATAGCAGAATTTGAAACTCTTCTTTGTCTCACTTTACTATACAAAATAAACAGCTGAGGGCTTTTATCTTTAATACCAAAGTCTTATCCAGGTTTCAAAACATTACCCCTATACAGCTCATGTCCAATCTGTTGGCAGGGAAGATCCATAAATGACTCTTAATCATCATACACAGCAACAAGGGCCTTTGGGGCATATCAATATGGATGTTAAAGCCAAGGCCCAAAGGTGTGCATTTGGGCTTTATTTTGGGCATTGATTTTAAAAGCCAGAGAATGCAGATACAATATGCAAATCCAGTGGAATAAAATCATACCCTAACACAATCTACCTTTATTCTCATTTTCTTCACTTTCATCCCAAAGGCTACCAAAAGTCATTGGGTTGAATACAGTGACAATAGTAAAGGATACTGCCTACACTAAGGTAGTCTTTGGTTTACTTATAAGGGTGTTCTGCTTTACTTGCTTAATCCTGCAGATTCATTAATAATACAAGATTATTTCATCTATATATTAAAGTACAGTTGTGGTCCTTGTGGGTGTTTTCTGAGTCAGCAATTGGTCAGCAATTGGTCAGCAATTGGTCAGCACCCTAGCCCAAATCATCGTCATGTGACTGGATCATTACGTCGGGTGACCAGTTCAACTCTCTCCTCCTCCCACCATCCACCCCACCCACCCGGTGCATACCAGCACACCCCACCTCCTGACTGCCCTGTACTCAGGATGTGTGGTGTGCTGTCATGCGTGGTGGAAGAAGGACCTCAGCATGCCATGGGTGCACAATGCAAACATGCAGTGTGCCTAGCACACACCGACGTTTTTCCTCCACCACGCATGATATGGTGGGACCTCGGCATGCGGTGGGTGCACAACACGAACATGTGATGCACCTAGCACATGCCGACACCTTTCCTCCCCCCATGGCCATGCTCCTGACCACATGCACAATGCGGTGACACCAATGCACCCCACCTCCTGACACCCCCACGTGTGGGGCTGTCAGGACATGCAGTGCGCTGGTGTCGCTGTGTTATGCATCGTGTTGGGTGCCCTACACCCTGTGCGAGCAACGCTCTCATCAGCAAGAGTGACCTCTCCTTCTACCACGACCCCTGCACTGATGACAACCCAGGTACATGGCAGACCATCCAAGGCCATACTAGTTAGTGCTTTACAGTGATCGGGAGCTCATGGATCTTGATGACAAGGTCAAACTTGCTCCTGAAGTCTGGAAGAGTGCACCTGGGAAGCATGTTCATGGTGAGGAGGTGGACAATGAGGATGTCATGTCTCGATGGCCCTGGAAAATGGCCAATGCTACAACAGGGAAAGCCAAGGCCAAGGCATGAGTGTCCAAGACTAACTGTGCTACCTGTCACCATGCTGCCAAAACCAGCACCCTTAGTTGTGATCCTCACATGGCAACTGGATCCTTGCATGGGACTTCACTTTCTACCCCATCTGTGTCATCCTGCACTGTTGTTTCCCAGTGTGCCTCTGCTACCATCTCCAGTCCCACCACCACTTCAGCCTCAGCTGTTGCCTCTACCTCCGCTGTTACTCCACCACCTCCATCACCCAACAAGTGCAAAGGTGCCAAGCATACCCGGAAGGGCTAGAAGGGGGATGTTGCCATGGAAGAGGTTGAGGATGTCACTCCTGTAAAGGAGTTCAATGTCCACCTCTTCCATGGGCACAGGACTTGAAGCGGGAGGCAGTTCGATGGTTGACAGGTGCTCCTCCACTGTGAGCTTGGGACTCAAACTGGGATGTAAGTGGGCAGCAGCTTCATTCAAATACATTGATTCTACCAGCAATGCTCCCCAATCCCAATATGCTCAGTGGGCCACATCCGTTGTTTCTTAGACAGTGTACACTATGTGCACGACCACCTTTACACTAACCGGCCTCAATGCGCTCAGTTAAACAAATGTGTGCATCATCTGCTCGACATACAGCTCTAAGTTCTGCATGCTGACAGCATCGTTTGTTTCATATTAGCTGGCTCATTGCATGGTACCCCTCACTTTGGGTTTTTGTGATCACAAGCACTGTCCCTACTTACATGTCATTGTGACTGGCAGGTCCTGTGAGCACACGTTCCTTAAGCCGGCTACCATCTATATGACATCTGTGTTCCTCGACTCTTGCTGCCACTTATGACTGCAAGTATGTACGATTCCCCCCACTCAATGCACTCTCATAGGCATGAATGATATGTCAATGATGTCATTGAAAGCACTAAGGGAGGCACGAGCGATATGTGAACGATGTCGTTGAAAACATGCATACTTATATCTTGGCCAAGTTTACAAAAACCACCACCTGGCAAGGATTCCTGTGTAAAAGCATTGTTGTGTTGTGCCTCACGCAGGTCCTGCAAGCATGTGTTCCTTAAGCTGGCTACCGTCTACATGACATCTGCATTCCTTGACTCTTGCTGCCACATACAATTGCCAGTACTTACAATTCCCCCCACTCAATGCATTGCGTTCAAAGCCTCACCCACCATCAGTTTTGATGATGTCACCATCAATCATTATCAAATGGTGAGCAGGTCAGCATTCACGCAACACCACTGCTAACCGAGACAATGCCCCCAGCATGCTCCTATCTGATGTGGTGAGCAGGACCATGTTCATGCATGACCACTGCTAACCAATGCCAGCACCGTGCACTGTCCCAAAAAAACTCGACAAATGTCCAGCTGCGACGATACCAACCTATGTAAGTCTTAGTGGTTGGCAACTTACTTAAGAGAGTGCTGGCAGCACTAGATAATCCGGCGGATTATGGGTGAAGATAAGATTGATTTTATGCTACAGAACTAGTCTCTATTTATACTAATTCTATGCTAATTATGTAACTCCCCAATAAGGCAAGGCTTTCCTGAAATTAGTGGAAGGGTGTGGAAAGGAATGGAAAGTCCTAGAAACCTGTGGCAGTTACGAGTCACCCTGTAGTCACTAATGAATCACCCTATGGTTATTAATGAGTCACCCCATAGTCATTAATGAGTCATATTCCCACGGCTGGTGGTCTCGTGACTGGTCAAGTCATGAAATATTAATAGTAAATAAGCCGAGCACCTTATGTATAATAGTTATTAAATAAACCCAGGAATTTGTTGTACAATCAGTCTTGATCTAGCAATTTGGCACCATTTTCCACGTGTAAGTGTTTGACACCAGGCTGTGGGTCCTTGTGGGTCCAAAATAGAAATAAGCGAAAAGTATAAGTGTTTTTGGTGGATTTCCTTAGGCTTGAAGTGCTTGATGGTTTAAGAGTTAATTACTTTGAGTAATTCACTCTTAAATGGCCAGCCAAAATTTATTATATTTTTTTGGTAGTCACTTTAGACTGATTTGTTGGATTATTTTCTAAGTGAGAGAGGTTTGGAATCCTTTATGCTGATCCCTGATCCAATGGCCCTTCCTATCTGTTAGAGAATTCTCCATTCCCTAACAGGGATTCATGGCCATCCTAGTTATAGTTGACCGCTTCTCTAAACAGTCTATCTTCATTGCCACTTCCGTTACCATCACTTCCGCTCAGCTCGCAGAACTCTTCGTACTTCACATATTCTCCAAACACGGCATTCCTTCTCACGTTACTTCAGATAGAGGCTCAGAATTTGTGTCCCACTTCTGGCATTCTCTTGGGAAAGCCCTCGACATGAAGTTGCATTTCACCTTGGGCTATCACCCAGAAGGCGATGGCCAGACCGAGCATATTAATCAGACATTAGAACAGTACCTTCGTGTCTATTGCAACTATCAACAAGACAACTGGGCTTCGCTATTACCCCTTGCAGAGTTCGCTTATAACAACACTCCCAGTGCCACTACTGGAGTCTCGCCTTTCTTTGCCAACAAAGGCTATCATCCCAATTTCACCATTCATCCCGAATGTGACCTCGCTTCATCATGAGTGCAAGACTTTGTAGTCAACCTGGACGAGTTGCACCAGCAACTTTGAACCAATATCCTTGATGCTCAACAAATGTACCAGACCTCAGCTGACACTAAATGACTCCCATCTCCAGACTTTCCTATTGGCAGTCTTGCATTTATCAAAGCCAAATTCCTCAGGACTACCTGTCCTGCAAAAAAGCTAGCTGAGAAGTTTTTGGGTCCATTTGAAGTCATTGCACGTCCCGGTACTCACTCAGTTACTCTGAAACTCCCAGGCTACATGAACGCAGTACATCCTGTATTCCACATTTCAATGCTCAAGCCAGCCTCTCCTAATCCCATTCCAAATCACATTCAACCACCTCCGCCCCCAGTCATAATCGACGGCAAAACCAAATTCGAGATATCTGAGATCCTCGACTCGAAAATTGATAATCGACGTACGGCATGCAAGTTGTTGTATTTAGTGCAGTGGGCAGGATATGAAGGCACAGACAAAGAAACTTCATGGCTCCTTGCAACAGAACTCAACCATGCTTCAGAACTTGTTCAAGACTTTCACAAGTCATATCCATCCAAACCTGGACCATTACCCATTCCATAAGCACCTCGCAATTTCTCTTCTGTTCACTCTTGCTCATTCCATTCATTATCACTCTCGCATTTCAGTTCCGTTCATTCTGTCTTCAAGTTCAAAAAAAAAAAACCTCAATTCCGATTCACTCATTCCAACTCACAATTCAGCTTCTTCTTCCATTTTCAAGTTCAATTCCATCATCACTTCTTATTCCAATTCAACTCTTAATTCCGAACCTTTCACCCAATATTCACATTCAAGTCAAATTTAAAATTATACAATTAAGTCACCCATTCCTATTCTACAATCCTAATTCTACTTCTCCATCCTCCAAGTCATCAAAAGCACTCCTCGGGTTTTCAGACCCCACCACCCAATTCTCCCAAGTCCCACATACCCTTGGCGGCTCTGGTTCCATCTCCCTACTCTCCGACCTCTGACTTTGCAACTGCATCCGCAAGTCCCTTATTTCACCTCGTAATTCTTTGTTCGTCATTCAACTCTCCGACAATTGGAACTTATGTTCCATGACCTCCTTGCAAAGTTCATCGACTGACGCTTGCAACACATGAAGGGCGGAGGTCAATGCAATGACCGGTGAGGGCACAGGAGGTGCAGGAGGCACGACTCTAGGAGGAGGCATGACCGCAGGAGGCGGCAAGGGAGGAGGTGGAGGGGATGGCATGGGTGGTGGAGGAGGAGGTGGAGGGGTTGGCATAGGAGATGGTGGATGGGGAGGTGGCATAGGAGGGACTGGGGATGGTGACGATACTGTTATCTGTGGCATCTGTGCCATAGTAGGTAGAGGGGATGACTCTTGAGGAGGGATAGGCGGTGGAGGAGGCAGTGGAGAATGTGGATCAGGGAGGAACAAGGGGGTATGCACTCTGGGCTCCAACCTCGGCCTTTTCAAGGGGCCTGCCTCATTGTTTTCTTCTTCTGGCATACCTTCCCTTGACCGCTTCTTCGACCTCGGATTTCCCTCATCCTCGGGATTCCACTCCCTAACCTTTCCCTTACCCTTCCTCTTACTTGTACCACAACTTCTCTCATTGATACTACAACCTACTCCTCTCTCACCACACCACATGCACCCACCCAAGTCCAAGTCCCCGTCCCACTTCCTTAGGCATGTGTTGCCTTGCTTTTTGCAGTGTCTGCATGGCTTCTTGATGACAAATCCATGAGACCAAGGTGTACGATTGTCTTCTTCACTCAACCTTGCCTTTTGATAGAAAATGTCGTTAATGTCGCCCTCATCATTCCTCATTTGAAGACGAGCATACTGCAAATAAGCAATCAGTAAAAAACTCAATTCCGAGGCAATACTTTACTCACCTTTGCACTTTTTGAGTTGGCCCCTTCAGTCCAGGGCACTCGCACATCAATGTGATCCTGCTCTAGTAGCGCTTTGCTGTGCTCAATGGTTGACAACGAAGGGGATGGAGCAGTGACAGGCTGGTCTAGTTCACCTCTGAGATAGCTGGTGATTGGCGAGGGGTAGAGACCCATAAGCTTCTGCACGTAGGCAGGGTTGATATATGAGGGCTCCATTTTGACAAATGGTTACCACCCAAACTCCCTCATGACTTCTCTTATATGCTTTTGCATTTCCGAACTCCAACGGGGCCACCATTCTAGAACTTCATTTCCACAGCCTCATGGGACTCAGCCGTAAGGGGGGGATACTGTCAGGAACCATACACCGGCATGCCCGACTATTCATTTCAGCCCACTCAGCCCAACTGCGCCGTCGCTTGCCTATTCAATGATACACCCTCAGCCCAACTGCGCCGTCGCTCGCCTATTCTATTCAATGATACACCCTCAGCCCAACTGCGCCGTCGCTCGCCTATTCAATGATACACCCTCAGCCCAACTGCGCCGTTGCTCGCCTATTCAATGATACACCCTCAGCCCACGGACTATATGCACCTTGTGTATCCATCTTGGCATCACATGCTCCTGCCAATTCATTCATTCCATTTACGTCACACTCCATATGCTCGCTATTCCATTCTGTCTTCATTTACATTTAATATTCTTTCATTTACGTTCCGCTCTACTTTTATTTATTCACAATTCCGCTCAGTCTCTTATATCTGATTTGCTATTATGTTCCTTAGGGTAACTCCATTGGGAATCAGAGAGACACATCACTCCCCAATGTCATGGAGGAGATCATTATTTGGGGCATAGTATTTCCGTTCTTGCTTTTCACGATCCTTGGCTTTCCTATTCTATTATAAGAATCTAATCGACTCTTAGTAGATTTGAAAGTAGTATAAAGATCTTGTACTTCAGTAGTTCAGTCTTCAGTCAGATAATCAACCTTGATTCTCTACTAGCTGATTCTCTGTCTCGCCTTTCTGAAATTAGGGTCAGTGCGATCTGGTGGGCACAACATACAAGTTGAAGCCATACCCTGCCCCAAACCTTGCCATTGTTTCATCTTTGGGAGATTTTATGTTTAATTACAATTACATCATTCCTTCACATCGTAACAGACTTGGCCAGTTCCCAACCATACCTTCGGCATTACTGAGGCCTGACATCATGGCCGAGGATAAAACAATGGTTAACATCCCGAGGTAAGATGGGCCGAGGGACAAGGAGTAGACAGGGTGGGGTTAATGGATGAATGAGGAAGCAGTGGGTGAGGGATAGAAGTGGATGGTGGATGTGCCGAGCCGAGACTGGCATACCAGGTGACTTGCATGTGGCTTCGTCACTTGCACATAGACATAGACTAGATGCTCGGTCAGCAATGCCGAGTTACCAGACACTCGGTATGTGTACTTGACAATTCTGTTGGGGACTAGAGAATGCTCCCTATTATTTTTAATCATTTTTTCAAGCCGAATCAGTCTACAGAATCCAAACCTCTCCTTAAGAAAATTTCCACTTAAATCAGCCATATCTTGGCAACAAAAAATATTATAATGTTTTTGGCTGGCCAATTGAGAGTGAATTACTTCCAGTAATTAACTCTTAATCATCAAGGAGATTGAGCCGACAGATAATCATAAAAACATCTATCATTTCGCCTATCAATGTGTGGACCCACAATGTACAACAACTATGGAGCCAATTACCTAAATCTACGAAAGTGGCTCCAAACTCCTGGCTCAAGTTCTCAGTCCATAATGTACAACAAATTCCTGGACTTATATAATACTAATTACATAAATGGTCAGTCCAGAAGCATGACTTACATAATATTAATATTTCGTGACATGACCAGTCACAGGAGTACCAGTCGTGGGAATATTATATTTCTTTATTGTAAAAGTAGTGACAATGGTGACACAATGACTCCACCAGCTTCCAAGGCATTCCAATACCTTCTGAACACCTCCACAAGCTTCATGAAGGAATTGCCTTATCAGGATATTACATAATTAGCTTAGAATTAGTATAAAAGAAGCTAGTTATGTAGCGTAAAATAACAATCATTTTCACCCACATCAATCTACAGGATTAAGCAAGTGCCAGCAGCACTCTCATAAGTAGACTGAAGTCTTCTTAAGTAACTG
>QLPI01004909.1:1727-65651 GCA_003314275.1 Chroogomphus rutilus | reverse complement strand
ATTGTTCTATTCCCGCCCACCATTTCATTATCTTATTTTCAGCCATACTCTATTATTCTAACACCGCTTACATTCCTTATTCTATTTCTGATCACTGTGGACAATGCCTCCATGTGGTTGCCTCATACCTTATTGTTTCCATTCCTTACGCCACCCTGTTCCACATCTTGCTTCTTAACTATAAAAGTAGCGGGATGTATGTAGATAGTTCTTCACTCAGAATATCGATTGATTCGCACCCTTTTGTCCGCTCTCTATTTCTAAAGTCCTTCGCTCGAGCCGACGCCCTCGGCATCCTCAAGGCTCCTCTCACTATCCAAATTAGTGGCACGCACGGAACAGCAGGGCGCAACGCAAGAGCATGTTGAAGCCTAGCCACCCCATCACGGTTTGCAGGACTTAACCGATATCTCGGCGTGACCAAATCCTGACATTTAGCAGTTAAGTTCAAGGTACGTCTGTGCTGTTTATCTAGTTACGGCCGGGGCCCATAACCTGTTAAAACTATAGCGCAGATTAATTCAGTCAACTGAAAAGAAGACTCTATTGCATGCAAGTATAACTACCTATAGCGCAGATTAACTTCAATAACAAGTAAAAGTCAGTCTCTAACATAGAAATAAGAGAGAGGGAACTAATACTCACTTCAGTCAACTGAAAAGAAGACTGAAGTGAAAATGTAAACAATGTCCGCTACTTATAGTCTGTGCCCGGACAGAAGAAATGGAAACCACTCGGTCAGGCCACACCGAACGACACACTCAATGTGTCATAGCCGCCCCAACGAACTTCGGGTCCACTCCAGTTTGTAGAAAGTGATAAGGGTATGATGATGAAGTGTAATGGGATAGGAGTGGAGGTGATAAAACTGAAATATACCGCGTACAAGCCTTGTGTACAGGCTTGATCTTCACAGTTTGGAGGTATGGAAACTATATATACTCTAAGGATGCATGTGACTCGTTTCATAGACTTTGGACATTGCTGGCATTGTCCAATCCATCTACGCTTACTCGATCGTAGCGGATGGGTAAACAATATGATTGTGATGCCGGCGCTCTTTTGCACAACCCAAAAGTGGGCTGGGCTCAAGCCAACTGAGGAGCGAGGTGGAGAGATGGAGGCTCAGGAGGCTGAGCATTGGGAATGGCCCAATGCAGGCGTGCTGAAAGGGAGAGTAGGCGGTCTTTGTTAGGTTCGATATAGAGCTTGTAAGCATCGCTGTGCCAGCGCCTTAATTGTTGTAGCTCAAATTCATTCAAACCCACTGCGGCCACGGAGGAGGCACTACCCCTTCTAAAACTGTGACTGGCAAATGTGCTTGGGTTGAGTCCAATCCGAGCGAGATTATTGCGAAGTCGCCTGAGAAGGTCCGCACGGAGGAGCGGTGCACCGTCCTGCCCCACAAACAGGGGTGATTCAGGTGGATGAGGGTCATGGATGTACAGGTTTTTGAGGCTAGTGACAGGGCATGTAGAGGCACCAGGGGCGGCTGAAATATAGAGTGAGACCCCTTTCCGGAAGGGGTCAGATTTGGAGGAGGGGATAGAGAGGATCATGTAATTAGAGGCTTTGAACGAAGGCTCAAAGCCCAGGCAACTCCGGGTAAGGTATGCAGATGGGTCGAACGACTTGATACTACACACTGTGAATTCCCCACAATGCAAGAATGTGGGCACTGCAAGGTGGATGGCAGAAGTGTAGTTGAGGTCACCAATGCTCGATGGTGATGGATGGAGGGAGATGATCTGGCAAAGGATGTCGAATGTAATTGGCATTTTCGGCCTCCTGTCTTTTTCACCCATGTATCTTTTAATGCCGCATACCATTCGCTGGAGCAATGGGGACTCGCATGCCTCGAAGGGCAAGTCATTGTCGATGTGCGCGGAGCGGATGTGTGTGATATACGTGTCAAGCGTCGGGTACTGACGGACTTCGGTACTGCCGAGGGGTGTTGGCGAAAAGATTGGGCAGACTATGGCCAAGTCCTGCAGGCCAAGAGTAGTGGCATTGGCTTCAACGTGCTCGTGCATTGCGCCCTACTTGCCGTGCATGCCACTGTATTTGCCACAGACAGATACTCGAGGGGATGCTGATGATGCCGGCTTGAGTCGAGGACTTAACAGAAGAGAAGAAGGTAGAAGGGCCTAAGCCTAGTCGATACCCAGAATGAGGAAATATGTACATGCATGTCCTACTTATATAGGTTAAGAAGCGACATGTGGAATAAGGAATGTGAGACAACAAGGTATGCAGAGCATGTGGTTATTGTCCACAATGAATAAAATTAGAATAAGGAATGCAATGCGGGGATAAAACAATAAAAGACAGGATAATAGAATGTGTCCAAAGATAGGACAATAGGAGGTGCCAGACTATAAGACAAAGCTTGTAACCGAGGATAGTACAAGGACAGGACGTCCCGAGGTGAAGAGGGCCAAGGGGTGGGGACAGGGAGTGTGGATGGTGGACGTGCCGAGCCGAAACCGGCGTACCAAGTGTCATGCACGCAACGCGGGTGCTTGGTCATGGATATGGGGTGATTGCTTGGTCGGCATTGCCGAATAGACATGTCTCGGTACGGTACTTGACAATACACCTTGATTGTTTTGGGTTGGAGGGAGCGAGACCCAAGGAAGGCAACTCATTCAAGGAGGGTGATTTTGGTTGTGGGAAGGAAGAATCCGGAGGGGTGATGCAGGTCTGGACGGCTGATAATGAACTCGAAAAAGGACCACTGACCGGTGCTGTAGGAAGACCGGGTGCTGGAAGCGAGGCCATGCCACAGCCAAAATGCAGCAAGTCATGAGATGTGAGAGTGCATTTGATACCAATGGTCGGGGGGTGGGGCGAGGTAGGCTGGAAGTTCAAGTAGGGGGCATGGACAAATAGTTGCGTATACATAAAGCAAGAAGCAAAGTCAGCAAGAGAATTTTCAGATGAAGAAAGCCAAGAAGAGGCATAAGAAAACTCGAGCTGCGCTGCTAGCATGACAATCATCCGCAAGTTCGTCATTATGTGCAAGGATCGGTTTGTGTCATTCTTGATTGCCCAGACATCAACCTGGTTGTCCACATGAAAAACAATGTGTTTGTGCTTCCAATGGTGGCCCCAGCAAAGGATTGCTTGAAGAACAGCATAGATTTCTTTAAATTGTATGTCTCATTTGCAAAAGTGCCTTGGTATTCGGGCAGCGAACCATTCGTTCCCAAATATCCTACCGATTCCTTTCTTTCCACTGGCATTGGTATAGACATGGAGTGTCTCACGGGATGGGGCAATAAGGTGTATACCATTCCATTTCAAGGCATATGTGTGCCACCAGCAAATTTTGGCGCATGCGTAGGCTGGCAGGTAGCGAACAGAATGCTGGGATGTGAATGCCATTGAGAAGTTGATGGGATGGCGGAGGAATGCCTGAGAATGAGGAACTACCTGAGAACAGAACTGTAGGAAGCCTATCAGCTGTTGCAATTCATGCAGGGAACAGCGGTGGTGGGGCAACCACTTGAGGAGGAGGTCACGGAGGTAGTAAAGTTTGTCGTCAGGGAGCCAAGCCTCCATAGCCATGGTATCCAACTCAAGCCCGAGGAACTCTACCTGAGTTGAGGGGCGGATAGTTTTCTCATCTTGGAAGCATAGGCCTAGCTGGCTACCCAGCGCCTGAATCCAATCAATAGTGCTATTTGCTAATGCATGTGGGGTAGAGGGTGTGAATATTGGCAGAAAGTCGTCCAGTAGTGTTTAATATAGCCAGGAATATGGCGCTGGATGATCCAGTGAAGTGCTTCTGCAAAGAGGTTAAAAATATACGGCGCAGATTTGAGCCCGAATGATAGCACAATGCTATAGTAGAAGGACTCTTGCCAATGAAAGCCCAAGAGCTGCCAGTCAGCTGGGAAAACAGGGATATGGTGGAAGGCCTCCTTAAGGTCGAGCTTTGCCAAAAGTGTGCCTCTCCCCAAGGCAGCGATAGTTGACATAGCCTGACTGAAGGCTTCGTAGCGGATGTGACCCTCGGCATCAGGGATGCCATCGTTGACTGAAGAGCCATGTGGCCAAGAGAGATGGTGGATAAGCTGACGCTTCTACGGTTTTCTGGGACGTGATATAGAGCCGAGGGGGGAACATTGAAAATTCAAAAGGGGTGGGGCTGGAAAGGGCCTGGCAGCATGGTTGCTAGTAGTAAGTGTGTTTATCACATTTGATACCAAATCGGGAAAGGTGATGGCACTTTTAAGGTTGTGACAGTTTTGCTCACAATGTGTGCCAGAAAAACCGATATTTGCACCATACTCCATTATGTGCAGTAGGGAATTGACAAAGCGACGATCAGGGTACTCAGCGAGATAGAATTGCCATGCATCTTTAACTAGGGTACATGTTATGTGAGGGAGGTCCACTGTTGAAGCAGTGACAGCATTACAGCAAGGGTCACTATTAGGACCAGGAGGAGGAGGAGGACCAGGAGGGAATAACTCAGAATAAGGCAATATATTGGGGACAGGAATTAGAGAGCTAGGATGGGGATGGGACCAGGTATGGGTGTCTTGTAGGCAAGGATGAGTGGTAGACACAATTGAAGGTAGTTTGCTCGTCCTGCCAGTGCCCTAATATGGCACTTTTGCCTTCTCGGTACAGGATGATCATCCATGTTCGGTGCTCCCACAATTCTTGCATTTGTGGATGCAACCATGGCTGCAGGGGGAATTACATTTGCCCGATTGGAATGCGAAGCATATTTGCTTCGCATTTGACAACGATGGACCTGAGTTTGTAATACCTTTACCTGGTGAGTTCTTTGGGTTCCCATAGAGGTAGAGGGATGCCAGTTCGGGATCCATTGTATGCCATCCAGAGTAGTCCCCTTCTTGCATCTCCACAAGACGACGATTGTGAAACATGAAGTGATACTGCAAGACCGCAGACCACTCATAGCATGAATAGATTTGATAAAGGATATGCAGGTATTCCAAGCAGCCGAGTACAACCTGGTGAATGGCAGGAAGATTCCCAGATGCAATTATAAAATATTGAAGGATTTCGAAGTAGAAGACGAGTGGCTCATAAAGAGCACGGAAGGAGGGATAATCCTTTGGGGAGGCCTCATGCTCATGTTGGGTGAATTGACCATCATTGGAAATCTCGAAAATTTTAGGTTTTGGTCATTCCTTTACTGTGGCATCCAATTTATATAGGTGGCTGGGGCGGAACTCATGCTTTGCAATTGCCAGCCACAGTGCAGGCTCAATGTGGGGAAAAGAGCGATCCAGGGACATACCTGAGGCAGGGTTTAAGGAAATTAGGGGCACAAAGGGGAGCCCTGGGATTGGATTGGGCAGAGGTTGAGCGATTGTACTGGTTGACGTCAGGGGAAGCTGCTGGGGGGGTGGCGTGGGTGGTTGTGCCAATGCTTGTCCCTGGTGGGGTGGAGATGGGGGTTGCGATGACTGCTGGGCCTGCTGTACTTGCTGCATAATAGAGAGCAGTTGTGCGAGGGAATTCTCCAGTGAGGTGATATGCTGGTCATTGGTTGGGGTTGGTGCGAACGGTGGGAAAGGCCCAGATCCCTGTTCCTGAGGCAATGGAGAGACCGCAGTATCAGCAGGAGGCCAGCTAGGTTACTTCTCTCTTGAGCGAGAGGTTGGCCCATCTGGGCCAGCAGGTGCCATCGTTGATGAGTTGTTGATTTCAAATGATGGAACTGCACGGTGAAAGGCATTGCCACTTCAGAGTGCCACCTTGGCACTTGCAAAGGCCTGTGACAAAAAAGTGGAGGCTTGAAGCCTTTATGGCTATCGAGCATGAGTTAGGTGAGAAGGACGCGTACTATATCGATGGGAATCAATTATCTATCGAGCCTGAGTTAGGTGAGAAGGACACGTACTATATCAATGGGAATCAATTACCTATCAAGCGTGAGTTAGGTGAGAAGGACGCAAGGGGAAGTTTGGAGGTATGGAAACTATATATACTCTAAGGACGCATGTGACTTGTTTTGTAGACTTTGGACATTGCTGGCATTGTCCAATCCAGTACATGGCCTTGGTTTTACTTTTTGAAAAAAATCACTATTGCAAATGTAGTATATCCAAACTTTCAAACATCTTCCCAAAATTCATAATCACATTTTTAAGCAGTCTGACACTGTAAATATTTTTTTGGTCACAAAATTTTTGCACTGACATAAGCACCCATATAAGGAAATATTCCATATATAGAGATACATTCCCACAGATAAGGTAGATGACATATGGATTCCACTAAGGTCATGTGACTCAAGTGTCATATCCACCATTTTGCACAAGGATCTGGCAACATGCCAGTGTTGAGAATTGCAAGTTATAATTAGGCCTGTCATATTTACGGTTGGGCAGAGGTTTCCGAAACAAACACGTCATGAGCATCTCATCTTCTTTCCCAGAAGCTGAGACGTGAGTATTGACAGTATGTCTTTGTATTTCAGCATTTACTGATTAGAAATGTAGAATCTTGTCATTAGGTAGTAACTATTTAATATGATCTTCTTTCCCAGAAGCTGAGACAATCTTGTCATTAGTTCCAGTTGCGCAAATCTTAACAGGTTATCTAGCCCTGGATATTGAAAACCACAATGTCTAGCCTATCGCTTAACTCCACCTCTAAATCCACAAATCTTGCTGTCCCCAAGCTCCGTGATGATGGAAGCAACTGGTCGGACTACGAACCACATATCCAAATGGCAATGGGATCAAAGCGGTCATGGAGGCATGTTGAAGGCAAAGCACTTGCGCCAAAACCGGATTCATTGGTGAACAACATACCCATGCTATCTGATGGGAAGACACCAGCTACAGAGGAGCAAATTAAGGCAAGAGAAACGAAGATCATTGATTTCGACAAACATGAATATCTTGCTCAACATGTTATCCTATCAACAACCTTGACATGTCTTGGTGTGAAAATCAAAAACATGGACTCTGCAAAAAAAATGTGGGATGTAGTAAAAGCTGATGCCACCACCAAGAGCACACTTTACCTCCCAGATGCAGAAGACCAACTTGCGAGTATGAAGCTTGGTGATAACGAAGATCCAAAAACCTACCTTGCAGAACTTAAACAACACTTCCAACTCATATCACAATGCCATGACAACCTTATAAAGATGGGATCTACTCTATCCAATTCACGATACAACACCATTATCATGTCATCGCTACCACAATCATATCGACCTACCCTCCAAACCATCACTGCAGCAGAACGAACCAATGCTGTATTAGGGACATCATCAAAAAAAATAGAAGCTGATGACCTGATTGATTTCATCATCGAAGAAGCACAGCACCGAGCTATCAATGATGACCAAGCCAAGAATGCTGAATCAGCTCTAGCGGCTTATGGAAAGAGACACCAAAAAAGTCGTGACCATGAGGGTGGAAAACATGAAAAGTTGGCATCAGGACTGATCTGTGAAAACTGTAATAAGCCAAACCATACCAAAGAGAACTGCTGGTCAAAAGGGGGAGGCAAAGAAGGTCAGGGACCAGGATGGAACACATCCACAAGCGAAAAAAGGAAGGATGAATCAGTGATTGTTGCAGATGACAAAGATGAAGAATTCTTTGCATTCACCTGCACATCTAACTATACACTGGTCGCTGATGCCCTTCAACTCCCAAAACCTCATCTTGGTGCTTGCATTGACAGTGGGGCAAGCCAACACTACTGTCCTGACCCTCACAGGTTCAAAAACTATCAACCCATTGAAGGCAGACATATTACTACTGCAGATGGTCGTACTCTTAAAGCCGTTGGACTGGGTGATGTGCATATTGAACTGCCAAATGGATCAAAGCAAACAAAGGCTATATTAAAGGATGCGGTTCATGCACCAGATATGGCCTTTACTCTAATCTCTATCAGCTGCCTTGACAAAGCCAACTGTGCAGTCATATTCAATAAAGGCATGTGTATAATCAAAAACCCATCCGGTCATATTATGGCTACTATTCCTCACTCTGATGGCTTATACCGTCTTGTCACCGAAAAATCCCAGATTGGTCAAGCAAATGTCGCATCTACAAAAATAAGCATCAGTGAAGCACATCCTAAATTTGGTCTATTGCTCATGCAGCTATATGATATGCAGTAACACAAAACTTGATCACTGGTATTGATCTCGACCCTGACTCTAAACCGGAATTCTGTGAGCCATGTGCTAAAGCTAAGTCAGCCAGGCAACCATTTCCAAAAGAGTCACAGACTTGGGCCACCAAATATGGTGAGTGAGTCTACTGGGACTTGTGGGGACCAGCATCAGTAAAAAGCCTTAATGGCAATTACTATGTTGCAGCCCGTATCGATGATGCTACTCTTGAAAACAAACTCTATTTCCAAGAAAAGATAAATAAGACCTACAACTCTTACAAACAGGATGAAGCATTTATTGAAACCCAAACTGGTAATTGCATAAAGTTTTCATGCTCTGACCAAGGAGGAGAATTCCTATCAAAGGAGTTAACTTAACATCAGGACAACAAGGGAACTGTCCGAGAGCTTACAGTCCATGATTCCCCGCAACAAAATGACACCTCTGAGCATGGAATGCATACCCAAGCAGAACGTGCCCGAGCACTTCTACTTGCATCTGCCTTACCTCGGTTTCTATGGGAAGAGGCAATGAAACATGCTACATGGCTTCAAAATAGAACCCTAGCACGTGCACTCAATGGGAAAACACCTTATGAAGCAAGCCACACCTTGCTGGTATCCATGAATTTGGTGTTACAGCATATGTCAAAGACCTCAAGGCTGGAAAACTTGATGCTCGTGCTCAAGTAGGATGCTTTGTCGGCTATAATTCAGAGTCCAAGGGGTACCATATATACTGGCCGCACAAGAGATCAGTAACAGTTGAACGTAATGTCATCTTCAATGATGACGATGTACTCACCACCAACAATGTTACTATTATTCAAGGTGATTCTCTGGCTGAGGGGGAGAGGGACAAGATCATCCAGAGCCACTCTAAAAATGCCGACTCAGAACTCTCAAATGTTATTCAACCTGTGCTTGAAGCTGAAGAATATCACACACCAGATGATAATAAACCAACTTCTAACATCCTTGCATCTAATCAGCAACCAGAAGATGAATTAGAGGAAACAACTGCACAAGAAGACCCATCTCCACTACTAGGTCGAGGCCATCATATCCAAAAGAAGCCACCCAGGACATATAGACATATGGCAGAAGGAGAACCACTCCTCACTGCAAACCTTGCCCATTTTGACTCAAAAGAAAATGAACAAACCGGCAAATTCCCAGAAGATCTCATTGATATAGAAGATGACTTACCACCAGATTTTTCACTACTTGGAGCTATGGGAACTGAACCCCAATCACTTGATGAGGCTCTCCATGGCCCTAATGCAAAGGAATGGCAAGCCGCATTTGACTATGAAATCGGCCAACTTAACAAGCTAAACACATGGACTATTGAAGACGTACCTAAAGGACATTTTACGATCCCATGCAGTGAGGTCTTGAAGGAGAAACGAGGACCAATGGGAGACATTGAATCTTATCGAGTCCAAATAGTTGCAGGTAGCCACAAGCAGATTGAAGGTATCAACTACACCGAAACTTTTTCTGCTGCAGCCAAAATGCCCTCTGTCCGTGTTATCCTAGGCAATGCAGCTGCTCAGGACTGGGAAGTCCACCAGGTTGACATAAAGAGTGCTTACCTTAATGCACCCCTCAAAGAGACAATATACATGAAGCCACCCCAAGGAGTTCTGAAACCAGGTGAAGAAGGCAAAGCTTGCCGCTTACTCAAAGGACTCTACGGGCTTAAACAAGCAGGTAGAGGATAGCATCAAGAGATGACAAGAGTATTTGTCGAGTTGGGGTTCAAACGCTCAGCTGTTGACCACTCCGTATTCTACAAGAAATCTGAAAAGGAACACACCGTTGTAGTTGTGGCAACTGATGACATGGCAGTTACCTCCAAATGCGCTGAAGATGTGCCCAAGTTCAAGTCTGAGATCAGACAACATTGGGACATCATGGATATGGGGGAGATACATTGGTTCCTGGGATTCCAAATCAAACACATGACCATGTTGCTCAAACAATATCAATCAATCAGCAGGCATATATTGAAGCTGTAGTTGACAAGTACAAACTTACAAGTGCAAAGCCTATAACAACTCCAATGGAACCAGGAGCACAATTCACGAGAGAACAAGGACCAGCCACCCCAAACCAAGAAATGCGGATGCGAGGGATGCCATATGCTGGAGCGATTGGCAGTGTGTTGTGGGCTACAGTTGTATCGCGACCGGATATTGCATATGCAGTGGGTGTACTCTCACAGTTCATTCAAAACCCTGGACAAGCGCACTGGGAGGCACTCAAACGAGTCATCATATATCTTGGGAGCATAAAGAAATTATGGCTTACTTTTGGAGGGCGGTCATCCAGTATGGTTGAAGGCTATTATGATGCTGATTAGGCAAGCCAAAAACACAGGCATTCCATATCAGGATACTCCTTCATATTAGGAACCGGCGCCGTGTCTTAGAGCTCGAAAAAACAATATGTGATTGCGCTGTCAAGTACTGAGGTGGAATATATCGCACAGACACATGGAGCTAAGGAAGCTCTGTGGTTACAGTCATTCCTACAAGAAATACTAGGAACTCACATTGGACTGATTAATGTCAAGTGCGATAACCAAGGGGCAATTGTGCTAGCAAAGGACAACAAGTTTCATGGAAGATCCAAGCACATTGATATCCGGTACCATTTCATCTGCGAAGCAGTAGAAGACTCGAAGATATGCCTCAAATACGTTCCAACTGACGAGAATGTGGCTGATATCTTCACAAAGCCTCTTGCAAAGCCTAAATTTCGGTGTCATGTCAAACTCCTAGGGCTACAGATAATTGGAAAAGACTAAAGCGAAGAACATTGACTACCAACTCTTCATACATAAGGTGCATATTTTTTTGGAAAGCAGCTTATTTTCACTTGAGGGGGAGTGTTGAGAATTGCGAGTTATAATTAGGCCTGTCATATTTACGGTTGGGCAGAGGTTTCCGAAACAAACACGTCACGAGTGTCTCATCTTCTTTCCCAGAAGCTGAGATGTGAGTATTGACAGTATGTCTTTGTGTTAAAGCATTTACTGATTAGAAATGTAGAATCTTGTCATTAGATAGTAACTATTTAATATGATCTTCTTTCCCAGAAGCTGAGACAATCTTGTCATTAGTTCCAGTTGCGCAAATCTTAACAGCCAGATACTATTCTAGCTGAGTTGGACAAGGCTCATATTGTATAGTGTAATACAATCATTTTTTCCAAAAAAATTGCCATCTTCTATAGCAGAATACAATTTTTTTTCAAAAAAATTTTTGGACGATGAAATTTTTTGTGCTGTGACTGTGACACTGTCACGGGCACGTGATGTAGCAGAAACCGTTTGTCTTCTACCTTAGTAAAAGTAGTGATGCTTGAGCAATCGCCAAGTGGAGTTTGAGTTATTACTATTGTTCCTTGTATGGTCTTATTGTTCTTATTATCCTATTATGAGAGATATATGTCAGTATACCACAGCAACCATAGCAGTATAAGTAGCGTCTATTTGTCTGACGATTGTTCAGTTTGTTCTGACATCATCTAGGTACTTATTACTTTCTGTATAAACTTTGGTCCCAAATTTTGGCCACCCTCCCCAAGGAAAATGGTGGTCATTTATCAAGTCAAAAAAAAAAAAAAAGCTAATCAACTCCTTCTCACAGTGTGAAGATGGTTCTGTAAACTGTAAAATTTAAAAGATTTCCACAAGCCATTCTCGGAATCAAAAAAGCGGACTTTGAGTATCTGCGACTTTATGTTTCAAATAAAAGTGACGATAAAGATCGCCAGGGTACGACGACCATCTTACTGAGTCAGTTAACTTCGTTCGGACGCACACTGTCGAACGCCACACGGCTGTCTTATTTGAGACAGAGACTTTCTGATCTAACTTCGTAGTTGAAATGGAACATAATGTCTGTGCAAGCCTAGATTCCCAGCTCCTGGAGTAAATGCAACATGACCCTCCTGCTGAACTTAATCACTATTGGCCATCATATAATAGCCAGGCGTGTTTTAGGAGTTGTTCGGTGGAAGGGCTGTCACCTGGATCGAGTTTAAGTGCGCTATCCATGAAATCGTGAAAGTCTTCGATCTCTTTGGGAGTGACGCCATGCAACTGCGAAAACCAACCACTCATAATGTCCTTCAAATTGGCAGGTCCCACATCGACCTGCGGACAGACAAGCGTTATTACTATTCCAGTCTAGTACATCATAATAGTATCTTACTCTCTTTAGAAAAATATCGATCGGAATATACACCTGCTGAAAGTAAATTTTGGGGAGAATTTGCTGCGTATGCACTGCATAAACGCCAAATGCGTCAGTTTGGCAATATGCTGGTGCGTCCTTTAGATCAAACAGCGAATGATTGCTGTATAGTTCGTATATCTGATCAAAGTGGTTGAGGAGCGGCAGGCGAGGGAGTTTGCAAAAATAAAATATTACCGTGCAAGCAAAATTCCAAATATCTGCCGACTCATTCCAACCTGCGCGAAGAACATAGGGCCTCTGGTTGTATAGGATGAAGATCTGGGATCTTTCTGATCACATGTGCTGGTATTTCTGCTTGAATAGACGACCAATGTGAATGATTGATCATGTGTACCATTACCAAAGTCTATGAGCTTTACATTGCAATTCTTGGAAGGATGGAAGACCAATGGATGTGATGGGAGAGGATGATAAGGTTCTTCCATATTCTAGTCAAGGATAGTTTCAAAGTGTCCTCTTTAGCTCACTAATGAAACTCAAGCTGATTCTATTGCAGTTACATTGAAGCGTATATGAATCCGAACTAGACGACATCTTCAAACAGCCTGTGCCAAAGAATCGTCTTGTTGATCAGTGAACATGATGTGTCGACTGACAGACAGTCATGATTACCACCCCTTGCCACCTACCTCTTCGACCCCCATTCCTTGCTTTCGCCCGTTGCATTTTTTCACATCTGTACTCACTTAACCATATCGCCACATCATGCCCACCTAGCCCTTGTTTCCGGGCCCTCGTCGTTTCATGTAGACATTGAACACTCGCTGTCTTTACTATGTTTTGGATACCCCAGGAGTTTTCCCCGTCGCCATGACCAACAGACATCTTCCTATCTCTGATCCGAGCACTGCTAGGCCGGTGGAGTTTTATTGCTCAACTTATGGTTATGAACTTGAATATCGCACCTGTCGAAATCCGGTGCACACCCCTCTTTTCTCACACTGCCTCCCAACCCTTTGTTATATAGGTGCAATCTGTCAGTAATATCCTGAGAGACAGTAAACATATTTTTCATTAACGCATGACCGATCACATCTGATCAATCACAGTTGCGTCACCATTCGCAAGTTCCTTTTGACTTGAGGAAGACGAGGGTTGCGAAGAGGGAGATACATTCCTTCCTCGGGGACACGAAGCTTCAGAGGAGATTTCAAATGCGTATGGGACGCTACTAGCCCAGTTCTGGTAACACGGGTGGTGTTCCGTGTTACAGCATTCTACGTACGCTTCGAAAGGTGCATTCTTCACCCAATTGGATACATTGTCGAGGGAGACAGGGGTGAGTGCACAGTTCAGGGGGGAGCATCTAGATGAATTTTATCAAGGTGAAGTCAAACTGGATGAATGGGGTGCATATGACGCACAAATGTGCGGTATCCTTTGATTTGGGATACGCTGGCCGGGGTTCGATTCATATCCATCAGTCCAAGTTCGAGGGTAGAGTTATAGGCTCCATGTGTTCGGTCGAAATTATAGACTGCAAAGTGCAGCAGAGGCTAAATCCTACACCATTGGGCAGGGTTTTCAAAAGGAAAGTAAGGATCATGCCCGACCTGGGCTACCCATTCTAGAAGAGCCTGCACCGACGTAAATTTACATCGGTGCAGGCTTTTCTAGAACGGGTAGGCCAGGATGGTAGTCAATGAAAATTTTTGAATTTCAAATTCAAAAATTTTCATTGACTTACATACAAATTTCCTGTATTGCGAGATGGTAGCCATTCATTGACTACCATCCTGCAATACAGTAAATTTGTATGTCCACCCTGCCACAAGTTTACGTCGGTGCAGGTTTTTCTAGAACAGGTAGCCCAGGATGGTAGTCAATGAAAATTTTAGAATTTCAAATTCAAAACTTTTCACTGACTACCGAAGTTCGGCTGCTTCATCTATGTCGAAGGAATGGCCGTCCATGTCGAAGTCTGAAGAAAAGTGGGGTGAGAGGGTGGTGGGAGAAGAACAAAAACGAACGCTTGGAGTTTACCAAGGGCATGACCCTATATAGCTTTATGCGAGTTTGCATGCTTCTTGACCCAATTATTTCTTCAAAGTGAGCACTTCACTTGAAGTGTAGGCTATTACATAGGCAAACGCTCGATCAGACACGCGCCGGCCGCACGCGCACCCGTACGACACACACCGAACACCCATCTACCCATTGGAAAAAACCCATGGGTTGATGGGTTCGGGTTCCCATGGGTTGGGTGTGGGTCACCAAAATTTGACCAGTGGGTGACCTGTGCCATTCCCTATGGGCAAGTTTCTGAGCTTTCCTCCATGATCTTTTTTGTGAAAGTAATCTCTTTGAGGCCTTTAATTTGCTGGGCCACTAGAACTTTGAGCACAACATAGTTTGATGATCTGATTATTGATCAAAACCTGAGGTTAGCAATCAAAATCATGATGACATTCAAAGTTCTTATTCTAACCGCATGTCTAGTGCTAGCCAAATGGTAGCATACATTCCAAATCCCAGCTTTTGAATAACCATGTAACAGCCAAGAAATATATCACCTAGACAAACAGGATGGTATCCTCCCTTACAGTATCACGTTAGGTCTGGTTGGAGTGCAAAAGTGAAAATTGTGTTATTATGTAAGCTAAATTCAAACTCAGATCAAAACATCGAAGATGTAATACATAAAACAAGTCATAACTGGTTAAATACCAGCCATATCAAATGGAAACATGAAAGGGAGCTTCAGTGTATCTCAACACACCCCCTCAATGAAGTCTTCCTTCATTTCTGCAAACTCCCAAGCCTGTCCTACACTTCTCATGTTTCATCTTAACAAGTCCCTTTGTGAGCACATCTGCAACCATCTCATCTGTAGGCACAAATTGGAGCTTGAGCAATTTCTTCTCAACTTTCTCCCTGAGCCAATGGTACATTACATCAATGTGCTTCATTCGAGAGTGATGTTCAGGATTCTTGGACACAGCAATTGCAGGCTGGCTGTCACAGTAAATGGTGAGTTGTGGGATATGATAGCCAAGCTCAGTGAGCAGCTGTTTCAACCACATGGCCTCCTGTTAGGGAATAGGGAATACTCCCTATTATTTTTAGTCATTTTTTTGAGCCGAATCAGCCTGCAGAATCCAAACCTCTCCTCAAGAAAATTTCCACTTAAAATCAGCCATATCTTGGCAACTGTCAGGGGACGACCCATCTATTTTCCTAAGCTGAGCACCAGTCACCCAGCCGGTAGGCTGATATGGTCTGCTGAAGTCTTGGCCCAATGGAATGACAGCGATAGGCGAGAGACACACCTATGGGGAAGGGGGTTGAGGAATGGGAGTTGAGAGAACTCGACAGACTCACCTCGACAGGCTAACAACCGACCGACCTTCTCATCATGTGCCGAGCCAAGAAACCGACGCCCTAGGCCACACTCCTGGGGTCCAGCTTGCAGGCATTTGGCAGATCATACTACTGGAACCAAAGGAAGGGTAGCGTATGATGGAGAAGCAGCATGTGGGTACAGGGTATATAGAGTATGGGACTTGCTGGCAATGGAGCTTAGGTTTTCCTCTTAGGATTTCCCCCATTGCTAGGCCCTGTGTGACAGTCCTCAGGTGCCACTGGGGTTTCCCTTACAGCAACAAAAAAATATTATAACATTTTTGGCTAGCCAATTAAGAGTGAATTACCTCCAGTAATTAACTCTTAATTATCAAGGAGATTGAGCCTACGGATAATCATAAAAACATCTAAGGTAGAAGACAAATGGTTTCCACTATAGTCACATGACTCAAATGTCACATTCCACCATTTCTCACAAGGATCTGGCAACATTGACAAAAAAATTATTCTGAGACCACACATCAATGGCATAGAACTATATGTATATTGTCAGGGGAACCCCAGATAATAGGTCCCAACTGACTTCCCACCCAAGGTCCATACCCACGCACCGAGTCCCGTTTAGTCCGCTCACGGCAGTGCTGAACGGGATACCCACTGAATGGGCATCACAACTAGCGGTTATCATCAGTGAGCACCAATTGTGGCTATCGGCCACCCCATCGTCGGGCGCTCACTGTGCCAGGGCCCTGGCAGAACTTCCCAGTTGGTACAGAGAGTGATGCCCGGTAAGGTGCAGAGCACCCTAACGACAGCACTTATATACAGTAGTTAGTGGGTGAAGGGTTCCCTAGAGTTTTCTCTTTGGATCCCCCTTTACCAGTGTGCCGCCTGAGGGTAGAATGCCTGCTTAGGTTGCCCTAACATACATGGTCTTGGTTTTACTTTTTGAAAAAATCACTATTGCAAATGTAGTATATCCAAACTTTCAAACATCTTCCCAAAATTCATAATCACATTTTTTTAGCAGTCTGACACTGTCAATTTTTTTTGGTCACAAAATTTTTGTGCTGATGTAAGCACCCATATAAGGAAATATTCCATATATAGAAAGACATTCCCACAGATAAGGTAGATGACATATGGATTCCACTAAGGTCACGTGACTCAAGTGTCATATTGTTAAGTCCGTGTGTCGGGTGCTTAGCTAGATACTTCCGGGAGGGTTTCCGGGGGTGTCTGAAGGGTTTCCGTAAGAGAGTCAAGGTTCCGAGGTCGAAGGGTGGTCAAGGTCACAGGTCCATGGGGATGGAGAGATGGAAGATGGAAATGGAAGATGGAAACACAGGAAGTGCCGGAGACTTAGTGTTGGTCGGAATTAGGTGAATCGGAATGGATATTCGAGCATTCAAGGTCGAAGGGACTTGGCTTCAACTTATGTGTTGTGCCCTCCTTGATCGTCTGTCCCTAATTTCGGAAAGTCAGAAAGTTTGCCCGAACTGAATCGGAAACTATGACGCAGAATAAGTCGATATTCGTACTGGCAAATAGTCCAGTCGACTGGGGGTTTATATACATGTATCTACTCTTGTACTATCTTTTTCCGAGTAAAGACAAGGGGAGAAGGGAGTACAAGGGGCTAATAGAAAAGAAGAAAACAAGGGAGTGAGGTACATAGTGATCCTGCATGTCATTTATCAAAAGAGCGGAACCTAGGTCAGGAATTGTGGGGGTTCAGGTTCATGAGACCACGGGTTGAAGTACGGAATCTGTCAAGACTATGATACCGAGCTCCAGTTCACTCGGTAATACCAACCAACCAACCAACCTTTACCCATACTATCCTCACTATCATGTGGTCTTGGCTTGGTACATCCGGTACATCATCTAGACTACTTCTCCCATCCTATCCCTTCCACCCCTTACTATCCTCTCATCCCCTCACCCGTTCTCCCCCAGAACATTTGATAACCACTTATTATTTTGGACACAGCCCTATTATTTTATCTTCGGCCGTCCTCTATTGTTCTATTCTCACCCACTCCTTCATTATTTTATTCTCAGCCATATTCCATTATTCTAATCTCGCCTACATTCCTTATTCTATTCTTGATCACTGTGGACAATGCCTCCACATGGTTTTTCATACCTTATTGTTCTCCATTCCTTATGCCACCCTGTTCCACATCTTGCTTCTTAACCCATATAAGTAGCGGGATGTATGTAGATAGTTCCTCACTCAGAATATCAACTTGGTTTGCACCCTCTCGTCCACCTTTCCCCCTGTCTAAAGTCCTTCACTCAAGCCGACACCCTCAGCACCTTTGCGAGCCTCTCCTGTCTAAATCAGTGGCATGCATGGAACAGCAGGGTGCAATGCACGAGCACATTGAAGCCTAGCCACCCTGAAATGGTCTGCAGGACTTGACCAACTTCTCGGCTTCACCAAGTCTTAACAGAATCATGGAAAACGGTCATTCCAGTTGTCATGGCCAGAAAGGTCTCAGAATGGGTGCGGGTGGTTGTGGGGGTTGGTATGGGTTTATTGGAAGCATGGGCCATAACAGTATCCCCCCACTAGGACCGAGCCCTCAAGGTCCTAGGCTTGTTCATGTAGTGAATTGAGTGGAGAATGACGTGGGAATATTTTTAGGCATATTAGAACGTAATGGGCATTTCCCGAGCGCCCGTCCACCAGTTATATAGGGGAGTTCTTTCTTTCCTTGTTGGTTCCCTTCCTGCCCCCACCCATGTCGGAATTGGAGCAGGATGTTGAGGCAGAAATTTTGGTGCAGATGCAGGCCTTTGAGGCTGAGTACATGGAAAAACATCACCTGGTGGAAAGGAAGGGGGCAAAGAAATGGGAGGCTGCCCGGAAGATTGAGGAGGAATGGAAGGCTGAGGCCCAGAGGCTGGCAGAGGTCCGGCGGTTGATGGAGGAGGCAGAGAAAAGGGAGGCCGACCAGCAGAAAAAGGAGGCAGAAAAGCGGGAGGAGGAACAAAGAAGGAAGGAGGAAGAGGAACGGGCCATGGAGCGGGATGCCAAGGTGTTGGAAAGTGAGCTTCTTGCCAGTCAGGTGGTTGAGAACCCAGAAGAGGGGGATGAGTCACTCTGGGGGGGTTTTACTATATCAGGGATCCAGGGTGGAGATGTCCCTCCCGGGGGTACCGGTGAAGATGACGATTCTTCGACGACTCATAGTGAATCCATGGGTCCAGAATCTGTTCTGTCGCTTACTGGCGGTGATCTGGAAGGTGGGGAGAACACTCCCACCGTTCCTGTGTCCAGGCCAAGTACCATTGCAAGAGACACGGAGAGGGGGTGTTGGGATCGTCAGAAGGAAGGGACCTGGATTTCTGAGGCCCAGAAATCCTACAAAAACCAGGTGGTCCATGAGGCACGGGTGATCAGGAAGGAGATGGGTCTCGGACCCTTTGAATCCAGTCATTGAGTGCTGACCCAACATCGTCCTGATTTGTATCAGGCTGCTATCCCGGGGGATCCTTCATTTTCGAGGTCAGTATCCTGCGACCACTGCTGTAGGTGGGGAACGGACTGCCAGTGGTCTCAGATGGTTAAAACCTGTTACCCCTGTCAACATAGCCGGGTAAGGTGCAAGGTCGACGGGGTGCTGGTTGTTGGGGGCAGAGTGTGGAATAAGCAACCTCGGGAGAAGGCGGGGGTTCCTGAGGTGTCTTCTTCAAAGAAGAGGAAGGTTGAGGTGGTGGTTCCATCGCCTCCAAAGGTCAGGTATGCGGAAATTATAGCCACCTTGGGGCAGATGCAGGACAGTCTGTCTCATTTTCAAGGCCAGGTTGTTGAGCAGCTGATGCAGATCGCAGATGCTGGCGAGGTGCGGAATGTTCTTTTGAGGGATGAACAGAGGTGTAGGGAGTGGGGGTATAGGGGTGGTAGTGTAGCTTAGGGTCCTCAGGTGGTGAGGGGTCAGACGGTCCCGGTGCATGGCCCGATCTCAGGGGATGCGATGCCTAAGGCAGGGTGGTCTACTGGGGTGGTGGATCTGGTGCTGGGGTTGAGTGGTGGAGGGATGGGTAAGGGGGTGGATTTGTTTCGTCAGTCCAACCCTTCTGATCCTGATCTGGAGCTGGATCATTTCTTGTTTTTTTTTTGGTGACAATTGAACTACTTGTTTTTGTTGTTTTTAATGATGTCGTATGTGATCCTAGTTAGGAATTTGGGGGTCAGACTGAGTTCCTTGACTATTCCTTAAGTTGAAGCGGTTTAGTCCGTTGTTTTTCCCCCTCTCTGGGGTAGACATCCCATCGTCTAGCCAGGGTGTTTCGTGGTTAGAGTTGTAGTGGTTGTGGTGGTCATGGTGGTCATGGTGGTCAGAGTGGTCATGGGGGTCATGGTGGTTGAAGTGTTCATGGGGGTCATGGTGGGTCATGGTGGTTGGTCATGGAATCATTGCCTGGACGGTGGTGGAGCCATCGGGATTTCAAAGGGTGTCCTGCAACTTTGGGTCTTGGTTTCTGAACCGTATCAAATGGTTCAGTGGTAAGCATTGATCATGTTATCAACAATGTCTAATCTAAGAAGGAATCTACACATGGAATCGTTTTGTCTAAGGGATGGTACGGGTTCCGCGATGGTCAGGGTTTTCCTGAGTGGAATTTTCAGAGGGTCGGATTGAGCGCTGAGTGGAAACTGCGGGCTTGGTGGTACCAAGAATCAGTTTGGGATGAAAATCTAAACTAATAGTACTCAATGCCCTGTCGATCAATGGATCATAGTGGGTGAGCGTATGGTGTCTGGACAACTAGAATCTGACGGATTTCGAAGGGTCAGAGGTGTTTTCGAGGAAACAGGTCGAATCTTTTGACGATTGGTCACGGGTGTTCATGTTTCTGAAAGAGTGGATGCGTTGTTTGTTTTACTCCATTAGTGCTGTTGGTGTTCAATGCAAACAACTGGTGCTGGAGTCGGAGGCCTGTGCTTCTAATCCTTGGATTCCGAAGTGTCCGATGCTTCAGATTCCTCCTCGATTTCTTCTGTTATGGAGGCTGCGTGCCCCTTGGTAACTGTGGTGGCAGATCTTGGGCATTCCTTGGCTGCGTGGCCCGATCTGCCACAGAAGAGGCAGAGGTTCTGTTCAAAGCGGCCTTGCCATTCTTGTGGTGTAAGTTTTCCATCTTTACCAAGCTTGGACGAAAGATCTGTGGTAGTCCTACTACCACCGGATGGGGTCGTGGGTTGGCCTGAGTTGGCCATCTTGTTGCCCATGTTAGGGGCCGAATACAGGTTCACGGGGGCCTTTCCTCTGTCATAGGGGCAGTCGAAGTTCTGGGTTGAGGCAGATTCTCTGGCAACTTCTGAGCGATGTTCCCAGTAGCAGGCATCAATGGATTGGGACAGGACGTGGAGTTGGAGTAGGGAGTGGGGTTTTCCTACTTGGGAGATCTCGTCCTTAATCCAGCCAGGAAGTCCGTTATAGAACTGTGGACAGAGAGCAGCATTGCCCCAGTGGACGTGGGTGGCTAGTCGATTGAATTCAACTACATATTTCGTAATGCGCTGATTATCGTGCATGCGGAGGTTCTCGAGGTCTGCTTCGGCCTCTCCTTCTGGATCGTGGGGGCCGAAGTTGGTCTTGAGTTCAGAGATGAACTCGTCATAGTCATAGAGCCAGTCTGGCTCATCGGGGGCAGATAGGGCTGGTTCGAACCAGTCCAAGGCAGTACCGGTTAGGTATGACAGTACGTAAGTGACCTTGGCACTGTCGGAGTTGAAAGTGTCAGGGCGGTTGTGGAAGTTCAGACTACACTGTGCTAAAAAGGCTTGTAGTTTTCTCGAATTGGATCCGTCAAAGGTATCCGGGTCCTAGACCTTGGCGGTGTGAGGAGCTGATCTTCTGAGGCTGGTCAAGTTGCTTGCCAGCATGACGATGGCTTGGGTGAGGTCGGGCACATCATTGGGTCCTAAGGTGGGGGCCCCTCCTGGTTGTGCAGGAGGCGGCGGTGCTGCGGCAGGTAGTACAACGGGGGGTGGTGCGACAGGTGGTGGTGCAATGAATGGAAGTGCAATGGGGGGTGCTGCGACGGGTGGTGCGAAGGGTGGTGATACGTAGGGGGGAGATGCGAAAGGAGGTGGTGCCTCGGATGATGGTCCTGAGGTTGATGGCACTACCGAGGATGGTCCTGAGCTTGAGGGCATCTCTGAGGGCGATGGTTGGTAAGTCGCCAGGGGGTGGTTCATGAGGAATGGGTTGGTCATATTCGAGCATGGATGTAGGTCTGTGCTCAAGAATCCAGAGTCGGATGAAGGTTCCAGAGGGTGTGTGGGGGTCTGAGGCATCTGGAAACTGGTCCTGGGGTCAGGTAGTTCTTGGGAGATGGATACACAATGGGTGGATGCCTGGGTGATTACCAGCAGGGCTTATACATGCGTGGTGGGTCTCGAGCTCATGACAATCAGGAGTGTAAGTACAAATATACTGTTAAGTCCGCATGTCGGGCGATTAGCTAGATACTTCCGGGAGGGTTTCCGGGGGTGTCCAAAGGGTTTCCGTAAGGGAGTCGAGGTTCCAAGGTTGAAGGGTGGTCAAGGTCATGGGTCCATGGGGATGGAGAGACAGAAGATGGAAATGGAAGACGGAAAGATGGGAAGTGCTGGAGACTTAGTGTTGGTTGGAATTAGGTTAATTGGAATGGATATTCGAGGGTTCGAGGTTGAAGGGACTTGGCTTCAACTTATGTGTTGTGCCCTCCTCGATCATCTGTCCCTAATTTTGGAAAGTTGGAAAGTTTGCCCAAACTGAATCGGAAACTATGACGCAGAATAAGTCAATATTCATACTGGCAAATAGTCCAGTCAACTGGGGGTTTATATACATGTATCTACTCTTGTACTATCTTTTGCCAAGTAAAGACAAGGGGAGAAGGGAGTATAAGGGGCTAATAGAAAGAAGAAAACAAGGGAGTGAGGTACGTAGTGATTGTTATGGCCCATGCAGCCAAACAAACCCACATTAAACCCCACAACCACCCGCACCATTTCCAGAACCTTTCCGATCGACCAAAGCCCGAACAACCGATTTCCGGATGTCCGAAGTACATTTCGAGGTTCCGCGATTCCGACCCTCCGAAGACCCCGATTCCGACTCTCCATAGACTCCAAAAATCAAGGTTCCGTTACGATTGATAACCGACGCGCAGGACCATCGCGTACCTCACTCCCTTGTTCTCTCTTATATTGACCCCTTGTACTCCCTTTTCCCCTTGTATTATGACCGTCAAAAGATAGTACAAGGATAGTCATATGTATATAGTCTTCCAGTCGACTAGACTGTTCGCTAGTACGAATATCGATTTAGTCTCCTACCAGTTTCCGATTCATTTCCGGTAAACTCCCGCCTCCCTTTCCGAAATTAGAGACAGACGATCGAGGAGGGCACAACACATAAGTTGAAGCCAAGTCCCTTCGACCTCGAACACCTCAGTGACCGGATTGAACTATTCCGCGACCTACCCTAAGTTCCCGGCGCCTCCGTCCCCGTCCGTAGTCCGTCCGACTTCCGTCTCGGTCCTCGGCCCCGTTACGGACCTTCGCACTAACCCGGATAACCCCTCCGGAAGTACTAGCTAAGTGCCTGACACGCGGACTTAACAGTGATCCTGCGCGTCGTTTATCAAAAGAGCGGAACCTAGGTCACAGAATTGCAGGGGTTTGGATTCACGGGACCACAGGTTGAAGTATGGAATCACGGAAAATGGTTGTTCCAGTTGCCACAGCCGGAAAGGTCTCAGAATGGGTGCGGGTGGTTGTGGGGGTTGGTATGGGTTTATTAGGAGCACGGGCCATAACACATATCCACCATTTTGCACAAGGATCTGGCAACATGCCAGATACTATTCTAGCTGAGTTGGACAAGGCTCATATTGTATAGTATAGCACAATCATTTTTTCCAACAAAATTGCCATCTTCTATAGCAGAATATAATTTTTTTTCAAATTTTTTTTTCAACAATGAAAATTTTTGCGCTGTGACCGTGACATTGTCACATCACATGACCATAGTGGAAACCATTTGTCTTCTACCTTATATTTTTGCCTATCAATGTATGGACCCTAATAAGAGGATATTAGTAAATTGTAAGATTGTTCTGGATGTTATAAATATGAAAATAAATCAAAGGTAATCTCCAAGGCTTTGATAGATTTCGTCTATTTATATGCTGTATTCCCCAGTGGTAAATGACGAGTAAACACGACTTATTATGAAGTCGGCTCTAGTGGTTTCAGTTAGGGCTATAGAGTTATTCAATAGACTGATCTTTGACAGAGGTGTTGGAGATTTTTCACTAACTAATAATGCTGCAATGCTGCAGCTATTTGTACACATTGTAATCGGCGCAGCTAACTAATAAATCCCCTTCTTGGACCGCTCCTTGATAGACTGTGCTTCACAGTCACTTGTATCCATAGTATCCCCATGACCGTAAGTCCTCCTTCATTTGTTATCTTTTATGTAACAATCCACTTCTATAATCGCATTTCCATTAGATAGGATCGGTGTGCTGCCCGTTTTGGATTTGTTCAGCCGCCCATTGGTTGTTCATTGTTTTTCGCTGTAAGTAACTCTCCCGTTCCCTCAACTTCATACCTGTGTTATTGTCAGGCCCCGGTACTGCTGACAATGCATGGGCCGAGTACCATAGTAATAATGTCAGCTTCACAATACTGGCGGGAAGCGGCCAAGTCCTGTAGGCCAGTCATAGTGGCTTGGCTTTAACGTGCTCATGCGTTGTGCCCTACTTTCCATGCATGCCACTGATTTGGACAGAAGAGATACCCGGGAGGGTGCCGAGAGTGTTGGCCCAAGTAAAGGACTTTAGACAGGAGAAGGGAGGATGTTAAATCCGTATGTCGGCGCTTAGCTAGAGGCTTCCGGAAGGGTTTCTGGAGGGTTCCGAATGGTTTCCAAAGAGGAGTTCATACTCCAGAGGCGGAGAGACTAGGGGTTGTGGGTTCTTGATCGGAATCAGAATGGGGACGGAAAGACGGAAAGCGCCGGGGGTCTTAAGGCTGTTTATGGTATAGGGTGACACAAGTGGTTCGAGGTCGCAGGGACTTGGCTTCAACTTATGTGTTGCACCCTCCTCTATTGTCTGTCCCTAATTTTGGAAAGTCGGAAGTTTACCGGAACTGAATTGGAAACTACGATGCAGAATTAAGTCGATATTTGTACTGGCGAATAGTCCAGTCGACTGGTGACTTATATACATGTATCTAGTCTTGTACTATCTTTTGCTGAGTAAAGACAAGGGGGGGAAGAGAGTACAAGGGGCAATATAGAATGAAAAACAAGAGAGTGAGGTACATGATGATCCTGCGCATCGTTTATCAAAGGAGCAGAACCTTGGCCTCGGAATCTCGGAGGCTTGGGATTATGGAACTTCGGGCTGATATAACGGAATTTGTAGAAAGCAGTTGTTCAGGCTTTAAATAGTTGGAAAGGTCTCGGAAATGGTGTGGGTGGTTGTGGGGATTAGTGTGGGTTTAATGGGGGCATGGGCCATAACAGAGGACAAGAAGGAGTAAACCTAGTTGATTTCCAGAATGAAGAACCATCTACATACATTCACTACTTATATAGGTTAAGTAAGAAGTGAGATGTGGAACAGGGTGGCACAAGGAATGGAGAACAATAAGGTATGAAGAATCATGTGGATGTATTGTCCACAATGATCAGAAATAGAATAAGGAATGTGGACGAGAATAGAACAATGAAAATAAGACAATAGAAATGTCACCAAGAATAGGGCAATAGAAAGTGACCGAATATAAAACAATAGGGTCATGGCTGAGGATAAACAATAAGGCCGCTACCGAGCGATAAGGAATAGTGAATGTCCCGAGGGTAAACAGGCAAGGGGAAGGATAGGGAGTGGAAGAATAATAAAGAATAGGAGGGTGGGATAGGGATAATGAACCAAATGATGAACTGAATATACCGAGCCGAGGCCACACACTGGTGAGGGATGATATGGGTAAGGGTCAGTTGGTCGGTACTGCCAAGTAAATCAGAGCATGGTATCGTGGACTTGACAGTTATACAATATTGCCCATCATTAATCCCCATCCTTCTGTCCAGACGAATCATAATCGCGTCACTTCCTTGAATCTCTACACATCCATCTTCATCAACCAAGGATTTCTCTCCAGTCCGTGATCACAGTCAATTCCCTTTGCCCATCTCTCCTATCCTTCATGAAATGTAAGTCCTATTTGATATCTGTTCATTCCTAGCCATTCAGCTGACTGAAATGCTACAGTAGCTTTGTCCGCCATTCAATATCCACATGCGTGCATCCTCCCTGTCTGTAGACAACTTTGAAACCAAGTCGCCATCCAATAAACCCATATATGGAACAGTGGTCAGCTGTTCAACTCAGTAACTATCTTTTTCCCTTTTTCTTCTCTTCTCTGCTTTTTAGAAATTCCCTTGTATATACTTTTACATTGTTAATAGTAAAACAAAATAGAACAAAATATGAAAGATGAGAAAGAAATATTTATGGTTTTTTTTTATATTTGAGAAAATAGGCATATAGTTCAATAGACCCACAATGTACAACAACTATGGAGCCAATTACCTAAATCTATGAAAGTGGCTCCAAACTCCTGGCTCAAGTTCTCAGTCCACAATGTACAATAAATTCCTGGACTTATATAATACTAATTACATAAATGGTCAGTCCAGAAGCATGAGTTACATAATATTAATATTTCGTGACATGACCAGTCACAGGAGTACCAGTCGTGGGAATATTATATTTCTTTATTGTAAAAGTAGTGACAATGGTGATACAATGACTCCACAAGCTTTCAAGGCATTCTAATACCTTCTGAACACCTCCACAAGCTTCATGAAGGAATTGCCTTATCAGGAGATTACATAATTATCTTAGAATTAGTATAAAAGAAGCTAGTTTTGTAGCATAAAATAACAATATTTTTCACCCATATTAATCCACAGGATTAAATAAGTGCCAGCAGCACTCTCATAAGTGGACCGAAGTCTGCTTAGGTAACTGGTCCAAAGACTGGAAGCCACACTCTACAACAAGTCTTCAGACTTGTTGATTAGGTTTATTCCAAAGAGTAAACCTTAACCTTGCTACTGAAGTGGCAGGCTACCCTTATAACTTAAAACTATAAAAACATGATAAAAGAACTAAATCAGATAAAAAATAGAACAGTGGAAATAAACCTAAACCAGTCTAGAACTAATAGTTTAACACTCTTAAACTATTAATTCTATACATAATGAACAAGATGCCTGACAAGACCTCTCTTAAATATTCTCTTTGGACAAACGACCTGGATCAGAATCAATAAAGACATTTTGCATGGCTATGTGAGATTTCATTAGATCTTTATTCCAATACTCTTGTGATAACAGATTATGTGAATCTCTGGAGTATAATTTTTTAATTGGGTTCTCTGTAAAAATAGCCCATGCAGGTGTATTTTGTTATCCTCCTGCATCTTGTTGGAGAACTTGACTTGCCTTGGTTAACACCAAAGTTTTGTCACAGCTTCTCGGGTTCCAAAACACCTCCCATCCTGCAAAATTGGCTGCTATGTATTCAGCATCAGAGGAGGATGTGGCCACAGTTGGTTGTCGCTTGCTGCTCCAGCTCACTGCAGCTCTACCAATGAAGAAGGCATAACCAGTCATTGACTGCCTTCTGTCCTCATCCCAGCATAATTTGTATCACAGTACCCTTGAGTTACAAGTCTGTGTTTTGGAGAAGGGTTTACAGGCTTGGAATGTGCATGCAGGATGGGGGTATGAGAGAGTCCAGGAGGCAGAGGTGGTGTTAGTGATGGCATGAAACCAGGAGGGTTCGATAATTGCCTGAGGCAGCTTCAGCAACCTTCAATGCGAGAAATGGATGGGTATGAAGGAGAGTGTCAGGGTTTGGGTACTGTCAGACTTCGGTACTGCCGAGTGGTTGGGCGGACTATGGCCAAGTCCTGCAGGCCAAGAGTAGTGGCATTGGCTTCAACATACTCATGCGTTGCACCCTACTTGCCGTGCGTGCCACCAATTTGCAACAGACAGATACTCGGGAGGATGCTGATGATGCCAGCCCAAGTCGAGGACTTAACAGAGAGGAAGAAGGTAGAAGGGCCTAAGCCTAGTTGATACCCAGAATGAGGAAATATGTACATGCATGTCCTACTTATATAGGTTTAAGAAGCGACATGTGGAATAAGGAATGTGGAACAACAAGGTATGCAGAGCATGCAGTTATTGTCCACAATGAGTAAAATTAGAACAAGGAATGTAAACCGGGATAAAACAATAAACGATAGAATAATAGGGAATGGGTCAAGGACAGAACAATAGAGAGTGCATGACTATAAAACAAGGGTTGCACACGGGGATAGAACAAGGGTTGCGCATGGAGATAGAACAAGGACAGTGTAAGGGCAACCCTCTTTTGGAACTGGTCTCGACTGCCGGAGGCTGGAACCAGCAGGACACCACCCAGCCCTGGACGTCCTCCTAGGCCTGACTATGGGACTTGAACCCAGAGCCTACCCACAGGCTTCTCAGATCTAAGCAGGGGAAATCTGAAGTTTAATTATAGCTACTACCTAAGTACATGTAGGGCTCTCACCTAAGCAGGGGAAATCCGAAGAGGAAAGTCTAAGGATCTCCGCTGCTGGTGAACCTCTTTTATACCCTTTATGTAAGTGGTCTGTGCACTAGCTTATAAATCAACACAGGCGTCTATTCCCGGTTCCAGTCATTATGCTAAGATCATTCCTATCTCCTGCTCGGTGGTCTCTCGGACCTGGGTCTCCTGGCCTCGGAGTTGGGAGGAGTCCGAGATAGGGCCTCGGAGTTGGGGGGAGTCCGAGATAGGGCCTCAGAGTTGGGGGGAGTCCGAGATAGGGCCTCGGAGTTAGGGGGAGTCCGAGATAGGGCCTCGGAGTTGGGGGGAGTCCGAGATAGGGCCTCGGAGTTGGGAGGAGTCCGAGATAGGGGTTCGGACTTGGATCAGGACTCGGAAGGGATCATCCTCTGACATCGGTGGTCTTTCAGACTTTGGTCTCTCGTCCTCGGAGTTTAGGTGGAGTCCAAGATAGGACCTCAGACTTGTCGTCAGGACTTGGAGAGGGTTGTCCCCTGACAGACAGGAAGTCCCGAGGTGAAGCAGATTGAGGAACGGGCAGCTGGTGTGGTGGATGTGCCAAGCCAAGAATGGCGTACCAAGTGACGTGCATGCGGTGTGGACACTTGTACGTGGACGTAGAATGGCTGCTCGGTCGGCACTGCCGAATAACTGGAACCTCGGTACATGTACTTGACAGAGAGAGATGAATCTGTTGGAATAGTTTGACCGGCATCTGTACATTGGTTGCCATGTCACATTAGTCACACATGTTTGTAATTCCTCATCTGTTTGCAACGAGCCATTACCTCCCGCTCAAGCCAAACAGTTGTCTTTTCTGTAGTCCTTGCTCAGCACCACCAAAATTCAACACAAACAGATCATGGGTTGCTCCCATTAACCACTGCCAGTACTGATAGGAACTGCGGAACCTCGAAAGCCCAAACCCAGTTGAAGCCATGCCTACCGAAAGCATGTGCAACCAGGCCTAACGAAAGCCTGTGACACTCGACCGAAAGCCACACCTGAAAGTGTGCCAGGCCTAACGAAAGCCTGTGATGTTCGACCGAAAGCTGCACCTACCAAAAGTGTGCCAGGCCTACCGAAAGCCTGTTGTAACCAAACCGAGAAGCTGTACCTAGTGAAAGTATGCTGGGCCTACCAAAAGCCTGTTTTCCCCCACATTTGCTGAGAGGATTTCCATTCTACTCTACCTATGGAACCCTGGATACATGTCTGTAATGGAACTTATACGTGGATCTACCCCCCACGCCATGAATCAGCATAGGATCTGGAGATCTGAGATAGAAGTTGAGGAGTTTGGATTTCAGGAGGTGCATGGAGAGCAGATGCCACTCAAGGAGGTGTGTTGGAATAATTTGACTGGCATCTGTACATTGGTTGCCATGTCACATTAGTCACACATGTTTGTAATTCCTCATCTGTTTGCAATGAGCCATTACCTCTGCTCAAGCCAAACAGTTGTTCTTTTCCGTGGTCCTTGCTCAGCACCACCGAAATTTAACAGAATCGTTGGCAATGGTGGAGAAGATTAAAGAATTGATCAAGGAACTTAATACAGAGATCATGCACCTGGAGCAATGGCTGGGGACTAGGGCTAGGAAGACCATAGGTCAATCCAAGATCTGCAGTGCCCTTGAGGTATTTCAGCACATGTTGGACAGCCTTTCAATGGCCTAGACCAGTATTTGAGTTAAACTGGCCAAGTTTACCCACAGCATGTGCAAGATCTGGTCTGGTCTCAACAGCAAGGTAATTCAGGCATTCAACCACAGCAAGAGATGGGATGTCCTTCATTGCCACTCTCTCATCTTCAGACTGTGGGCAGAGGTCTTTGGAGAGATGACAGCCTGGATCAAGAGGTGTGGCAACTGCTTTGCAATTCTCCATATTGAATTGCTTGAGAACATCCAAGATATACTTGTGCTGGTTGATGTGAAGTGTCTGTTTGGCTCTGACTCTGTGGATTTCAAGTCCAACAATGTACTGTGCAGGTCCCATGTCTTTTATCTTGAAGTGTTTTGCATGTTCAGCCTTGATTTTATCAAGATGTGTTTGTTGTGACGAAATAATATTGAGTGGCATTGTACAAATTTCCTACACTAAAACTGTAATATCTCCCCCAATCACTCCCAGATCAAGGTGCAACTCTGCACCGAAGTTCTATACACCATGAAGAACCTATACGAATATTTACAGGATTTTAGGAAGAGATTTTGTGTAACTCTATGTACCTGGCCCCATACCTAGCTAACCCCATGGTCCGGAAGAGCAGATATTGAATGAGATATAAAAGGGGAAGAAGGGAAACAAATAGGAGGACATACAGGGGATATAGAAGAAGGGACTCACATGTAGAGGAATGAGAAATAGTGAAACCGGGGCGCATATATGCAGCCACCGAGGACAGCTGACAGAGAGACAGGAGAGGAGGACATGGGACACAGCTCAGGAAGGGAATAATTGTTGCGCACAAGAAGGGAACAAAGGGAACTATACTTTATATTCAGTTGGCACCACTGACAGGTGTCATTTCTCTATGAAGATCATATCGGGACAACCCACATTGGGCCAACCCTGCATATGCTCCACAAGTTCCATTAGTTACGGATCATACTTTCATCAGACAGTTTACATGTATAAATTAGCTGTAGTTACAAGCAGTTAACAACGGATACAAGAGATATTTTCCCCCCATACCACTAGCCACTAGGCTACACTCAAATATATTCACTCGTGCTGAACTGAAGGTTAAGCGCCGAGTGCACGCCTACCCCTTTAGGACTAAAACAACAGTTACTCGTCGTATAGTCAGGCCAGGCTGCAGCTGGGTTCCCCACATCGTATACTATTATATTATACAACTAAATATTAAGTTTCTCTTGTGGGAGAACCACAATTTGCTCAACCGGTGCTTTGGCGCCCAGACCGGTTCCCCGGAATGGTGCCTAAGTGGAGGTGAAACCCGGGACTTAGTCTAGGGTAGAACACCAATAGCACCACAAATTCTCTATCAATAAATATAGATAAAATCACGTTTAATACAGGCAATCATTATCCTAGTTGTAGTGTCGACTCTCTGATATTCTAGCGCGGGAAACCCCATAGAAACCTAGTTTACCACTCCAAACAACAGTGTTCAACTGTTACAGGCCATGAGCTGGTCATCAATGTAGACTGGGATATAGACTTTGATAGTGCCTTGCTGGTACATGTAGAGACAGGAATCAACCTTGGATCTGCTGAATTTCATCTGGTAAAATGCCTGGTCCAACTTGGCATGCTATCTGTTTCCTCCTTGCCTGGTCCCATAGATAGCTTTGTGCAGTTTCCCAACCTTGTCTCCCTGCCTGTATCCATCTGGAAGTTCCATGTAGACCTCTTCTCCAATCTCACCATTAAGTTAGTGTCAAGTACACATACCAAGACCTGGTAATTTGGCAGTGCCGACCGAGCAGTCATCCTATGTCCACATCCAAGTGTCTATGCCGCATGCATATCACTTGGTACGCCAGTCTTGGCTCGGCACATCCACCACCCACACTCCTTGTCCTTACCCCTCGCATACTCTACACCAATAATCCCTCCACGCCTACTCCTCATTCTTCAATCTGCCTCACCTTGGGACTTCCTATCCTTGTATTATCCTCGGCCATGGCCCTATTGTTTTATAGACGGTCTGTTATGGCCCGTACTCTCAATAAATGCATACCAGCCCCCACAACCACCCACACCTTTTCTGGGACTTTTCCGATCGCTCAAAGACTGAATAACCGATTTCCGGATGTCTGACATACATTCCGAGGTTCCGCATTTCCGAACCTCCGAAGACTCCGAAGTCAAGGTTCCGTTCCTTTGATAGACGACGCACAGGATCATCGCGTACCTTACTCCCTTGTTCTTCTTTCCTATTGACCCCTTGTACTCCCTTTCTCCTTGTTTTATGACCGGCAAAGATAGTACAAGGATAGTCGCATGTATATAGTCTCCCAGTCGACTAGACTGTTTGCTAGTATGAATATCAACTTAGTCCACCCACCTAGTTTCCGATTCATTTCCAGTAAACTCCCGTCCCCTCTCCGAAATTAGGGACAGACGATCGAGGAGGGCGCAACACATAAGTTGAAGCCAAGTCCCTTCGACCTCGAACACCTCAGTGACCGGATAGAACCAATCCGCGACCGACCCTAAGTTCCTGGCGCTTCCGCCCCCGTCCGTAGTCCGTCCGACTCTGCCTTCGGTCCTCGGCCCCGTCACGGACTCCACGCCAATCCGAATAAGTCCTTTCGGAAGTACTAGCTAAGCGCCTGACACGCGGACTTAACACGGTCACTCCCTATTGTCTTATCCTTGGCCACATTTGTATTATTCTATCTCTTATTGTTCTATCCCCATCTACATTCCTTCATTCTAATTTTACTCGTTGTGGACAATACCCACATGCTCTGCATACCTTATTGTCCCACATTCCTTATTCCACATGTCGCTTCTTAAACCTATATAAGTAGGGCATGCATGTACATACTTCCTCATTCTGGGTATTGACTAGGCTTAGGCTCTTCTACCTTCTCCTCCTCTGTTAAGTCCTCTACTCGGGCCAGCATCATTGGCATCCTCCCGAGTACCCTGTCTGTTGCAAATCAGTGGCATGCACAGAAGAGTAGGGTGCAACGCACGAGTACGTTGAAGCCAAAGCCACTACTCCCAGCCTGTAGGACTTGGCCGTTCCCATCCGACATCTCGGCATTCCCAAAGCTTGACAGTTAGGCAGATATGAAGTCAACTTGGTCTAATTCCAGATCTTCTAATGCAGTGGTGGCCAGGAGCACTCTGAGGGTGTTGAATCTCACAACAGGGGCAAATGTGAAGTCAATGCCTGTCTTTTGAGAATAACCCTTGGCCCCACTCTGGACTTAAAGCAGTCAATGGCACCATCAGGAAGCTTTTTCAGCTTGAAAACCCATTTGGAACCAATGGCCTTCTTGCCAGGAGGGAGATCCATCACAGTCCACACATTGTTGTCCATCAGTGACTGATATTCATCTCCACAAGCTTCCTTCCACCATGGTACATCAATTTGAGACATGGCTTCTTTATAGGTGAGTGGTTCTGGGAGATCTGGAGCATCACTGAGGCAGACAAATTCATAAAGTAGGTGCTGAGGAAATGTCATGGCAGAGTTGGCCTGTTCCACCCCCTCATTCTCAGCAACCACCTCTTCATTCTCAGCAACCACCCCCTGATTTGGATCCCTCTGATGAGGAACAGGAGGAGGATTATGATACTGGGTAGCATTTGGGACTAGCTACCAAGGTTGAGGTGGGATATGAATATACTCTGACTGTCTTAGAGCAGGTGGTGGAGGGGATGGTGGAGGGGTAGCAGAGTCTTGAGGACAAGGACTTGGTGGTGGATCAGGTGGAGGAGTGTTATCATCATGTACAATGGCAGGAATATAGGGAGGCACAAACACTTGGTGGTTGGCAGGAGGGTCATCAGAGATGTCAATCAGCCTCTGTAGTGGTTTCTGCTTTGCAACAGTGTGTCAGGCACCAAAAATGCTGACAATGCATGGGCCAAGTACTAGTGCAATAGTACCAACTTTACCATGCTGGCGGGAAATTAGCCAAGTCCAGTAGACCGATCGGAGTGGCTTGTTTTCAAGGTACTTGTGCATTGTACCCTACTTTCTGTGCATGCCACTAATTTCAGAGAGAAGAGAGAACTTGGGAGGGTGCTGAGAGTATTGGCCCGAGTAAGGACTTAAGACAGGAGGAAGGAAGGCAAGAAGCATATGCCAAGTTGATATTCAGAATGAGGAACTATACATCCATATGCTACTTATATAGGTTAAGAAGTGAATGTAGAACAGGGTGGCATAAAGTATGAAGAAGGGGATAAGGTATGGAGAGCATGTGGGAGCATTGTCCACAATGTTCAAGAATAGAACAATAAGCATAAATGAAAATAGAACAATAGAATATGGCTGAGCATAAAATAATAGGAGTGTGACTGAAAATAAAACAATAGGATGTGACCGAATATAAAACAATAGGGTCATGACCGAAAATAAGTCAATAGAAATGTCCCAAGGTAAAATGGGATAGGGGAGGAGATCAGGAATAAAGAATAAACAAAGGTAGAAAGGGTGGGATGAAGGGAAGTGGACTGAATGATGAACTGAATGTACTGAGCTGAGACCACATACTAGTGAAGAGATGACTTGTCACTGGTGTGTGGGATTAAACGGTAGAGATCATTTGGCTGGTATGACCAAGTAAACTGAGGCTTGGTATTGTGTACTTAACACAGTGCCAGAATTGAGTGAAGAATGAGAAGATTCATCAAATATGATATCTTTGCTGATAATCCCTCGTCTTGCTGCTGGATCCCATAGTCTCCATACCTTAGTGCCAGCTGCATAGCCAATCATGACACATTTGGTTGTCTGTGACTCAAGGTGCTCTCGCTTGGCTTTGGGGACATACACATATGCTGTGGAGCTAAACACCCTGAAGTAGATAACAGAGGGTTTATGACCATGCCAGGATTCAAAAGGAGTGTGATGGAGCAGTGCTGAAGTGGGTGAGGAATTGTGGACTTCAACAAATGCCATAGCAGCTTCACTCCAGAATATAAAAGGGAGGTTTGCATCATAGAGCATGGAAATTATCCCTTCCTCCAATGTCTGGTTAAAGCACTCTACAACTCCATTCTGCTGAGGTGTGGCTGGTGCAGTCTTCTGTCTGAATATCCCAGAAGAGGCAGTTAATGATCCAAACTCCTTTGAAAACTATTCCCCTCCTTTGTCATCTCTAAGGGTGTTTATGGTCTTTCCAGTCTGGTTCTCCACCAATGCCTTGTACTGCTTGAATGTGTCCGGTGCCTGGTCTTTAGTTTTCACCAGGTAGATATACATAAGGCAATCAATGAAGGTGATCCAATATTTGAATCCCTGAGGAGTGGGTACTTTTAATAGACCATGGACATCAGAGTGGACAAGTTGGAGGATTTGGGTAGCTCTGGAAGAAGCTTTCTTTGGGAATGGTTCTCTGTGTTATTTCCCATGAATTTATGCTTCACAGATTGCAGGGAATGGAGTGTCTGAAGTGATATCCATCCCTTCTACCATGTCCTGAATGATGAGTTGCTTGATAGCATCAATGCCAAGGTGGCCAAAATGATGGTGCCAAAGCTTCAAGTCCAAAGTTTTTGATGCAGCAATGTGTGCTGTGTTCACCTCATCCTGAGTGAGGGTATCCCTATAGTCCCTCTTTGACAGTGGCAGTCAGGATCAGTTTGCCCATTTTATAAAACTTCAAGATGGTTCCCACAATCTTAACCTTAATCCCATGATAGATAGTCAAGAAGAGGACTGGGAGGAGGTTGTTTCAAAGTTGGAGAACATATAATACATCAGAAAGAAGTATGGGAGTCAATTTCTCGTCCTTTGGGCAGAAAACCACTGTGCCAATCCCTTCAGAATACACCACACTATTGTCTGCCAATTCCATAGCCACTTTGTGAGGTTTGAGTTCCTTGAACCAGTGCCGATGTAGAGTCATATATGCAGAAGTTCCTGAATCAGTGCACCAAAGGTAGCTGGCATTAAAGACAGGGTGGGCAGAGACAAGGGAGGGAATCTGCTTGTTTGCAAGCATTGCAGACTGGGTGGAGTGATAGAGATGACTGCTTTCTGTGGTAACAAAGGCATCAATGAGTGAATGGACTGTCTCATCTGGCTCTTTTCTGATATTAAATAGAGAATCATAAGCATTGAAATGAGTGCCTGCTTGTTTCTGTACATGAACATTATAAAGGGCATTCTACATCTTCACCAGATCATCCTCAATTCCCTGAACATGCACACACTGTCCTGCTTCCAAAGCTGAAGCAATCAGACCTGCTGCCATCTTCTGATCCAAATCCCACTTTTCCTAATCTGCAGACACTGTAGGGCATCTCTTCTTGTTATTAACAAGCATCCACAAACCCTTAGAGCATAACATGGCAGTCATATTGAATGCCCAGTCATGATAATTTGTGTCTGACAGCATGGGAAATTTTAGAAAGGTGGTATCACATTGGAGGTAGATATAGAGATGGTTTTTTTTTTGGTGAGGTTAGTGTGAAGATTGGTGTATTGTAGGTGAATGAATGAATGGATTGATATGCCTTGTATATGGGCGCTTAATTCCATGTTTAAGCGAATCACAAATGGAGAAAATATAGGCAAAATATGATGCAGAAGATGTAAAAACAAAGTAGAACACCAAGCAGTGGCCAAGGAGTGTCCTAAGGGGGGTAGTGATTGGCATCGGTAACCCCCGGGTATTTTATGCCTACCCATACCCATACCCAAGAATACCCATACCCTTAGCAATGGGTAGCGGGTTATCGTGGGTACAGGTATGGGTACCCGTGGGTTTAACGGGTATTGCTTTTACCTGTGACCTACAACGGGTATTATTCTTACCCATAGGTTCAATGGGTATTGCTTTTATCTGCAACCCACAATAGGTATTGTTATTACCTGCAGTGGATCAGCGTTGCTAGTCAAACGTTCAGTTAGGCGATGCTTCCGTTTGCCTTAAGCAATATGAGGATCTTAGGTAGACATTTTGTTAGAACGGAGTATTTGGCTGCTGATATAATTGAGGTTCCACGCTAACCTGACTGATATAAGCAAAGTTCCACACTAACCTGGCTTATATCAGCTTGGTATGGCTAGAAAGTTGACTCTTCCACTATCTCTAGGAAGTTGACAAGCTAGTACAACAAAGCTACATTTTCTAGGAGCCATTCTGAGGATCCCAACCCACATAGGCATGATGATTTACATAAGGCCATCAAGTTTTCCCTTGGAGGTAGACTTGCTTTAGCTCCTCTAGAGGAGTATTCACCAAAGAGGGGTAAGCCTTAAAACTTTTATGGTTCTAGGGCCCAGGTGTTGACATAGATACCACTTGTAGCTCTGGTCCTGTAAACATCACCCTATCTCAGGTGCACCCAGGTACACATCTGCCTTAGGTATAGACAACATACACACAGAGGCAAGTGCACCTGGGCTTCTCAGGAGGCAGGATGGGGCTACCAGCCACCCCATTGCAAACAACATCCTACCTCAGGTACACCCAGGTACACATCTGCCTTAGGTATAGATGACATACACACAGAGGCAAGTGTACCTGGGCTTCCCAGGAGGCAGGATGGGGCTACCAGCAACCCCAATGCAAACAGATTACTACCTCAGGTGCACCCAGGTACACATCTGCCTTAGGTATAGACAACATACACACAGAGGCAAGTGCACCTGGGCTTCCCAGGAGGCAGGATGGGACTACCAGCAACCCCAATGCAGTCAGGGTCAGGATTGGCCAACATGGCAACACGCATACATAGGTGTCATATGCGTTCACACATGACATGCATGCACCACATGCACACATGAGGTATCATATGCGGTTGCATCCAGCCCATGCACCTACTAGCATGTCGGCGTGGCCATACACCTGTAGTGCCATCCCTGCACCATGGTACCACGCATGTGTGCCAGTGGGTGAGGGGAGTAGGAGGGCGCCACGCACGTCCGAGGTGGAGAAGTGCATTTGACATCAGAGGCAGCGAGGAGGCGGGACCAGAAGCAGATGAAACAAGTGCTGATGACGAAAAGTCCAGATGTAGAAATTGTGCATGTGAGGCTGCATCTTGTTACTGTAACACAGAAAGAAAAAAACTATATTGGCATGATACCTCACAAAGAGAACAAAGTACCACTTACTCCATATGTCCATATTCCCGAGTCCAAATATCCGCCTCACCTCCCTTTCTCTACTCACCCCCACAGCATCCTCTTCTCTCACTCCAATACTTGTATTCCCTCTCCTCATGGCCTCGCCCATATCCACATCCCCCCACAGGTCTGATCAAGACTGTACAGGCTGCCGAGTGGAAGGTGCAGGCATGGATATTGGGTAAACCTCCCGCAATTACCTACACTGGAATAGGGTATAACGTCCACACACCTGTCCTGTGTCCTCCGGCAGATGGCCCCCCCCGTCCTAACCTAGCAACATCACTGGCTTTGAAAGCGTCAAAGGAAGCTGATCCAGGCTTGAACTCTTTCAGCAACTATGATGACCTAGCTGACTTTCAAGGTAATTATGCCAGCCAAAGCACTATCCATGTCGGTGAGGACTCTGCAGACAAGACTTCACCTGTACCTGCAAGTCAGAGCAACCATCCAAGATCCAAGTCAAACCGTATGTTTGGAGGACTATGGAAGGGTGGCGATAGTTCCCACATGGCTTTGCCGGCTTCCGGGAAGGGCTATATTGACACTGAACACCACCAACCCTTGGACTCTCCCAACCCGTCAGGAGTGACCCCGCTTGGGTCATCACCTCCTGCGTCTCTAGCCACTCGCCTTCTTCTTTCATACGTCCTGCACGCTTCACACCGATCGGACTCCCAGTTTTAGGTCCCATTCCCATCTTAGACAAACCAGGCTCCAACTGGTTCTCGCCTCCCACTCCACCAACCGCGCCCTCCTCCTCGGAAGCAACATCTGCTGGATGTCCCATCTCAAACTCGGCCTCTCCATCGCCAGACATAGGGCCAAGGTTAAGCTGGAGGACATTCGATCTTTCGGCCTCCTATGCATGTACCCCTCATCTGTGCTCTTCTCGCCGGCACTCTTCTCACTGGTGCTCTCCCTGTGTAAACGAGAATGGGATCGGGATCGCAGCCCTTCATGAAACCCTGAACGTCGACATGATCTTGAACTTGCAGGAGATGGGGGTGGAGGGTCATCCTGTATGGCTTTGAAGTCAAGTGTAATGTGCCGCGGTTGAAGGGGGTCGACAGGGTGAATTCTGACAAATGCTGAACTGCAGGGAAAGAAGATGAGTTAGTTGTATGTAAAGATGGAGAAAAGGTGTTGTAAGGCAGAGAATATGCAAAAGAGGGGATAAAATACAATGAGACAAGTCAAAATGAACAAAAATGAGGAACGGGCACGAGAACAAGAACAACACAAATGAGTCGATGGAAATAAGTTGATGGATCACCAAAAAGGGGAATCACGGTAACAAAAACATGACTTGTGCATTGTCATCGACTGTCAAGTACACATACCGAGGATCCGATAACTTGGCAGTACCGACTAAAATACTCCATTAGTAACCAAGTACGAACCATTCAATGAGTTGTCCTCGGCCAGACGCACATATTGGTCACACCCCTCATTCCTACGCCTACTCCTCACTCCTTGGTCCGCCTCATCTCGGGACTTCCTGCCCTTGTGATATCTTCGGTTATGGCCTTGTTTTACAATCAGGCATTTTCCATTGTATTAGGGAACGTCCTATTATTCTGTCCTTTATTGTTTTATTTCCACCTTACATTTCTTATTCTAATTTTACTCGTTGTGGACAATAGCCGCATGCTCTGCATACCTTGTTGTCCCACATTCCTTATTCCACATGCCGCTTCTTAACCTATATAAGTAGGACATGGATGTACATACTTCCTCATTCTGGGTATCGACTAGGCTTAGGCCCTTCTACCTTCTTCTCTTCTGTTAAGTCCTCGACTCAGGCCGGCATCTTCAGCATCCCCCTGAGTATCTGTCTATTGCAAATACAGTGGCACGCACGGCAAGTAGGGCGCAACGCACGAGTACGTTGAAGCCAACGCCACTACTCTTGGCCTGCAGGACTTGGCCATAGTCTGCCCGACCTTTCGACAACACCCCTCGGCAGTACCGAAGTCCGTCAGTATCCGGCGCTTGACAGGGGGTTACGAAGGGGAAGACCGAAAGTGGAGAATGGCATGAAGCTCTTGGGGGCAGTATATCCACTGAGATGAGCACGGGATGCTGGAGGTGGTACTTTGGGGATGGATCATGTGGTAGCATCCGGTCCACTTAGCCAATGTTGGGTATGTGGTAGCGTCCATCCGTCGAAGGTTGGTAGCGTCACGCAGTAGGCAGGCCGACTGAGGGTATGTGTATGTGGTTTGACACCAAGCTGATGTAAGTGAGGTTGGTGCTGAACCTTGATTACATCAGCCACAAAACATATTAAATAAATTTTGAATTTTTAAAATACAAAATTATATTGATTTTGAGTACAGTCATATGATGGGGGTGTAGGTGGGCTTAGATATAAGTTATATAAGTGAGGTTAGTGCTGAACCTCGCTTATATAAGTGAGGTTAGTGCTGAACCTTGCTTATATAAGTGAGGTTAGTGCTGAACCTCGCTTATATAAGTGTACCTGTGAACGGGTATGGGTTTGGGCCGGGTTGGAAATCCTGACCCTGACCCTTACCCGTGCTACCCATACCCGCTACCCACGCGGGTTTCCAATACCCACGCCAATCACTAAAGGGGGGTCCTAAGGGTCCTAGAAGTTGGAAAAATGGTCCAAATGGCACCAGTTACTCCCCAACAACTTCAGAACTTCAGGGCTCAGAATAGGATGGCACACCCTCACCGCAAATCAGGTGAACTGTTAAGAATCTGCAGACCACAGATTCCAGCACCCAAGGATGACAAGAGAGCTCAGTCAACTGGCAAACTAGTCAAAGACTAGGCCAGGGGTGTGGCTTTGCAACACTAGGCAATGAGGAGGGATCCAGTCCTACCACTGGCTGGCTGAAGTCCTTAGGAGGTATCAAGTACACGTACTGAGTATGCGGTAACTCAGCAGTGCCGACTGAGCAATCAGTCTATTTCCACATGCAAGTGACCAAGCCACATACAAGTCACTTGGTACATCAGTCTCGGCTCAGCATATTCACCATCCACATTCCCCATTCCTGTCCCTCATCCACTCTTCCCCCTTCATTATCCATTAATCCCACCCCATTTACTTCCTATTTCTCAGCCCATTTTACCTCAGGACATTTTATCATTGTTTTATCCCCGGCCATGACCCTATTGTTTTATATTCAGTCATTTTCTATTATCCTATTCTTGGCCACATTTCTATTATCCTATTTTCATTGTTCTATTTTCATTTACATTCCTTTATTCTATTCTTGATCATTGTAGACAATACATCCACATGTTCTGTATACTGTAAGGGCAACCTACTTGGGTACTGATTCCAGTACCTGCTGGGAGACCAACAGTGGGACACCACCCAGCCCTGTAACCTACCCAGGGCCTAACCCAGGGACTCAAATCCCAAGTTTACCCACAGGCACTACCAGACACCGGTAGGGAGGTCCAGGAGTAAATATATAAAAGACAATATAGCTAAATATATGTGAGCTGCTTACCTGGTAGGGAGGTCCAGAAGAGAAGAACCGAGGACCCCCTTACCTAAGCAGTGACTGTATAGCTACTGTGACTGTGACATAACAAACCTGTCACAGCCAGCAAAAGGACAAAAGAAGATTAAGGAGAAAGGACTATAGTAAATATATGAGAAGAGAAGATAGAGAAATGATTAAAGAAGTAATACCAGCAAAGGGATAAGGAAAACAAAAGAGATAAAAGGAATAAAAGGAAGGAAAGGAGAATAAACCAGCAGTCCCCTAACACATACCTTATTGTTCTCCATTCCTTATTCCACATCTCGCTTCTTAACCTATATAAGTAGTGAATGTATGTAGATAGTTCTTCACTCTGAATATTGACTTGGTTTACATTCTCTAGTCTTCCCTTCTCCCGTCTGAAGTCCCTTACTTGGGCCGACACTCTCAGCACTCTCCTGAGTCTTCCTTCTGTCCAAATTAGTGGCATGCATGGAAGAGCAGGGTGCAATGCATGAGTACATTGAAGCCAAGCTACCCCTATCAGTCTGCAGGACTTGGACGATTCCCACCAGCATCATCGGCATTACCAATACCTAACAGCAGGTTGTTAAGCAACTGCTGAGAGAAGCTGAGGGGAAGGAAAGGGAAAGGAGAGCTGTAATAGGGCAAAAAAGCCAAGTTGGTATGGTTGTTAAGGTGCTTTTATAGTGCCTAGATAGGCTCTGATCAGGGATCACTTGCTGGCCAATGATAGAGGGCCTAAATAGGTACAAAACACAATAGGTGGTGTTATGTAGATGTCTATAGATAAAGCACAGGACCCATAACCTGTTGGAGTGCAAATGTGAAAATTGTGTTATTATGTAAGCTAAATTCAAACTCAGATCAAAACATTGAAGATGTAATACATAAAACAAGTCATAACTGGTTAAATACCAGCCATATCAAATGGAAACATGAAAGGGAACTTCAATGTATCTCAACAGGGTCTTCTTCTTGCAAGGTGGTTAGGGTCATAATAGACAATCTACAAACAAACAGAGGTTTGGAGATTCTACTGAACCTTAAATCCCCAAAGGTGATGGAGACTTTGTTGAGATAGCAACCTTGAAAGAATGACACAAGGAGATTACATAAACCAAACATTTGTAAGAACTCACACAATGGTCTGTGCATGAAACAATTCCCCTGTATTGTGCACACATATATGTGTATAAAAATATGTAGTATCTCCCAGTGTTGTATTTATCACACTGGGAGTGAGTCATGGTCTTTGATCTTTAATTGTAGCAAAAGCAACATATATTTATAGTCTGAGATTTGTTATTAGATACAGTAATAATGTATAGTGTTGTATTTATCACACTGGGATATGATATTTTCTATTAGGTTATGGACCCTAGCCCTAACTGAACCATCTACCTAAAACATCCATTTATTACTATCATGACCACGCTTTAAGGATAATAAAGATTACCAGACAAGTTCTGGGAGTGTTTATCAGGTATACCCAACCTCAGTAGCAATAAATATTTCACATAGTGTGCCAGCATGGAGTCAATGCTTAGGTCATTGGGTCAGTGGGAGGTTATCACTGGCTCATATCCAACTCCCACTCCTGCTAATCCTAATGCACCAATGGTTGAAGAGTTGCACATTGAAAGGGTTGCAAAGGGAGTGTGCCTATATTGAAATAGACTTGCATGTTGAGATCAGCAGTGCATCTCAATAAGAGGCAATCGAGACACTGAACAAGCCTGAACCATACTTAAGAATATATATGGGAACCATCTTGCAAACATGTGAGTAGCCTTGCTTGCAGAAATAACTCATATCAGCTATAACAATGCCTCCAGTATTCTTGACCACAAAAACAAGATGGATTCATTATGTAGGAAGTTCCCCAAGGCTAGTAACCCAATTCTGTTAAAGTAAGAAAGAAAGTGTTGACAAAATAAAACACAGACTCATACACAAATGGCACAGAAGGACTGTGCCAGACTCATATACTGACAGATGGTGGAGTATAGCAAGAATCCACACAGATGCTTAACAATTAGAACTCAGCTATAGTATTTTAATTACTATAGTATCATTACCATGCCCAACAATATAATATGTATGATGGATTTTGATTGCCCTTACAGTAGAAACCTCTCCTCATGAGTACCAGTTGCCCAAATCATTCAACCCCTGAATCAAGCTCTCTTTGAAAGTGACAACTATGGTAGCCCTTCCTCATTCCTACCATACCACTTTCTATGGATTTACCATTAGCCTAAGAGGTACTGAACTACCTGGAAATTATAGAGGAAGAGTTTCTAAGAGAAAGAAAGAGAGACAAGATCTAGAGATGAGGCTGAGCACTCTACAAGCCATTGCAATTGGCTTATTGGCTAAGCTTCTTACTCACACTCATGTACCTATGAAGCAAATGCCTGAACCTACAAGGCCATCCAAATTTGATGGCAACCATACAAATGGCTGCAGATTCATACAGTATGCACCTTCTAGTATTTGGCATGGGTATTGGAAACCCACGTGGGTAGTGGGTAGGGGTAGCACAGGTACAGGTCAGGGTTAGGATTGCCAACCCAGCCCAAATCCATACCCACAAGGCAGGTTGAGGTGGGTTTCCTAACTTTTGTTGTATAGCAGTGGTGTATTGGTGCATGCTACCACGGTGTGCAATGTGGTGGCATATCATTGTGAGCTACCATATTGTTGAGCACTGCTGTATTGTTGTGTACTGCTGTATTATTGAGCACTGCCATATTGTTGAGTGCCGCCATATCATTGTGTGCTGCTGTGATGTGCAACATGGTGGCACACAATAGTGCCTAGATTACATTCTCGTTCTATTTTGATGCCTAGTAGATGAGTTGGTATGCCAAGGTCTTGTATATTGAATATGCCTTTGATGTCATCGGCCATCCTCTCCATGGCTTCAATTGAGTTGGCAGCAAGGAGTCCATCGTCCACATACCATCTCACGAGTTCAATTGATTCCCGGCTTTGATTTGTTTGCATGTGTAGTGGTAGTGCATATCTCACTCTATCTCATGAGCGGCAATGGCAGCTATCACACCCCTACCATGATACAACATTCACAAATTTGCGACATAAAGCCAAGGTTATCCAGAGACAATTGGCTATCCTGGAGTAGAGAGTTGTTAGTAATGGCAAGTAACAGGGGGTTGTATGATATAATTACTCTATGAAGCCTTCTGGGGAGTTAAACCGAACATTGATTGGTTTAGAATATATGGATTAAAATGCTGGATCCTTGTACCTAAAGCAATGAGGTAGAAGGGAGATTTCAAGTCAACAGAAGGAACATTTTTGGGGTACTACAATGATTCTAAAGCATACAAGTGTGGTACTTCGAACCAGAATAATACTAAAAGCCAGAGATGTTATATTTGATGAACAAAACAATATCAAATGAGTTATGATACATGGTACCAATGATGACTGTCAAGCTTCGGGTACTGACGGACTTCGGTACTGCCGAGGGGTGTTGGTGAAAGGTCGGGCAGACTATGGCCAAGTCCTGCAGGCCAAGAGTAGTGGCGTTGGCTTCAACATACTCGTGCATTGTGCCCTACTTGCCATGCGTGCCACTGTATTTGCAACAGACAGATACTCAAGGGGATGCTGATGATGCCGGCCCGAGTCGAGGACTTAACAGGGGAGAAGAAGGTAGAAGGGCCTAAGCCTAGTCGATACCCAGAATGAGGAAATATGTACATGCATGTCCTACTTATATAGGTTAAGAAGTGACATGTGGAATAAGGAATGTGGGACAACAAGGTATGCAGAGCATGTGGCTATTGTCCACAACAAATAAAATTAGAACAAGGAATGCAAAACGGGGATAGAACAATAAAAGACAGAATAATAGAACATGTCCAAAGATAGGACAATAAGGAGTGGCCGAGTATAAAACAATGGAGTCGTGACCGAGGATAATACAAGGACAGGAAGTCCCTGAGGTAAAACAGACCGAGGAGTGTGGATGGTGGATGTACCGAGCCGAGACCAGCACACCAAGTGTTATGCATGCGGTGTAGACACTTGGTCATGGATATAGGATAGTTGTTCGGTCGGCAATGCCGAATGGACGGGCCTCGGTACGTGTACTTGACAACGACAATCTACCAGGGGTGTGGACAATATCACAACCTTCCACCAGCCTCACACCTTGGGTCCAAACCCCTGCAAGTGAGACATGGGAAGAAGGCAATGGCTTGCTATTTCCACCAAGCCCCAAAGTCTAGACACCCATCAAAGGGAATAAAGAGAGGATGGAGATAGAAGAGGAAGGAATATGCAGTAAGGGAGAGAATGGTGGAGGTAAGCAGGTAGAAGAGAAAACAGCCAAAGAAACAGGAGTAAGTGGTGATGAGAGGGGCATGGATGACAAACCTGTAGTGCCCAAGGATTTCGAACACAGACCATGGATGGACCCCATAAACATTGAATAGGGATGTGGGATGTGACATCAAGTGGCATTGATACATGAAATGGTGGCACTCTTGAATGGATGTGCTGACTTAGAAAGAATCAGGAGTAAGCAGTGACAAGAGGTGTTAAGGATTTGACATTCAGCCCAAAGATCTCTTTTTCTGATCACTGGCAACCAGGACCTAATAGTATTGGAGAGGGGGTATTGGTTTTATTCATTATTATCCCTGATATCTGCCTTTTGGCAAGAGTTTGAATTTTGGTCCTATATTTTGTAGTTATGTAACTCTGTGACCTCAGCTCTTTTTCAAGAGACTGAGGTATGAGTCCAAGTTTATTCTGATATTTCATACAATTGTTAACCATCCTTTTAGATAGTATTTCAGCCCTTATATCTTAACAAGAGGGGCATGTGTTGTGTGCCACTGTGGTGTGCAACACAGCAGCATATCATTACATACTTTGTTTGTTGATCATATCCCCTGTATATTTCTGTTGCTTGTATGCTTTGTCAAATTGGATTGGATTTTGTGTTTGTGCTTCTCATATTCAAAGACCAATAGCAAGCTAAGGAGTGATAAAAGAAGCCTCAAACACCATTCAATTAGTTCTACCTATCATGGCAATAATTGATGACCACCTAGTTGTATACTGCTAAATCCATGTGTCAGGCACTTAAATTAACAGATACCAAAGAGATTCCATAAGTTTCCAGGGGATTCCACAGGGGGGGTGGAAGTTCTGAGGATGTAGGGGGTCGAGGATTGTAAGGTTGGGGTCTGGAAATGGAAAGTATGGAAAGCAGACAACAAAGGGCCGGGGCTTAGGGTGGTGGTCGGTTCATGGCAAGGACTTATGTGACCTGTCATGTAGGTTTTTGAAGTCAGAAGGACTTGGCTTCAACTTGTGTGTTTCACCCTCCTTGATCATCTGTCTCTAATTTTGGAAGGTCAGAAATGCATGAAAAGCTAAGTCAGAATTAGGCCTGAACTCAAGTCAGAAACTTGGATGCAAATTAAGTTGATATTTGTACTGCAAATAGTCCAGTCAACTAGGTGATTGTATACATGTAAACTACCTTGTATTTTCTACTCTCTGGTCTAAAGACAAGGGGAGGGAGGAAATACAAGGGGTCAATAGAAAACACAGAACAAGGGAGTAAGGTATGTGGTGATCCTTCAAGACACTTACTATGAAAGCAGAATCATAGTTGCAGAATCATGGAACCTCAGGACCATGGAACTACAGGTTGTGAAAAGGAATTGCAGAAGAGTGGACAGAGAACTGTTCTCGATAATCGTGACCGGAAAACCCCTCAGAAGGGTAAGGGTGGTTACATGAGCTGAATTAGATTGGCCAAACGAGCACTCTGGAGTACTCCTCCCAAGGAGAAAGGGACGATTCCATCCTGTCTCCAGGACTTTAGTGACCTCTTTGAGAAAGAGTCTTTTGACTCTCTCCCCGAGTTGAGGATATGGGACCATGCAATAGAACTAGAACCCAGCATGAAGCTCTCGGCTTGCAAGGTATACCTACTCTCCCCAAGCAAGCAGCAGGAACTAGATGAGTTCCTACAAGAGAACCTCTACACAGGCCATATCTGCCCCTTAAAATCCCCTATGGGAAGCCCCATATTCTTTATCAAGAAGAAGGATGGCTCCTTACGGTTGGTCCAGGATTACCAAGTGCTCAATGTGATGAAAGTGAAGAATCAGTACCCCCTCCCCATCATCTTAAAACTCATTGCGCAACTTCTGGGGGCCAAGTACTTCACCAAATTGGATGTGTGGTAGGGGTTCAACAACATACGAATTAAGGATGGATGTTAAATCCACATGTCAGGTGCTTAATAAAATACTTCTGGAAGGGTTTCCGGAGGTTTCCGAAGGGTTCCGTGAAGGGGGTCGAGGTTCCGAGGATGAGGGGGGTTGGGGTCATGGGTTCATAGATGGACGGAAGATGGAAAGACGGGAAGCACCAGGGACTTAGGGTTGGTTGCAGTATTAGGTCAGTATGACTAGTCGTTCGAGTGTTTGAAGTCAGAGGGACTTGGCTTCAACTTATGTGTTGCACCCTCCTTGATCATCTGTCCCTAATTTTGGCAGTTGGAAAGTTTACTAGAACTGAATCGGAAACTAAGATGCAGGTTAAGTCAATATTTGTACTGGCAAATAGTCCAGTCAACTGGGGGTTTATATACATGTAACTACTCCTTATACTATCTACTTGCCAAGTAAAGACAAGGGGGAGAAGGGAATACAAGGGGCTAATAGAAAAGAGAGAACAAGGGAGTGAGGTACATGGCGATCCTACATGACTTTGGATTGTTGCATTAGAATTGCAGAAAGCGGTTGTTCCAGATTTTATGGTCAGAAAGGTCCCAGAAAAGGTGCAGGCGATTGTGGGGACTAGGATAGGTTTATTGGGAGCATGGGCCATAACAGTATCCCCCCACTAGGACCAAGCCCTTGAGGTTCTAAGCCTGTTGAGACAGTAATTAAGATGGACATGACTGTGGGAGCTTTCTGGTTGTTTTCTGGAGTGATTGTCGATCGATGAGTGCTGATGGCTCATTGCCTATAAGAGGGGTGCCTTTAGAAAACCAGAGGGCCTTTCCTGTCACAACCACATACCGTGCTCTAACTTACTCGGCAGTACCGACCAACCAACCCTTACTCATATCATCCCTCATGGTGCACGGTTTTGGCTCGGTACACTCGGTTCATCATCTGGTTCATTATCCTTACCCCACCCTCCTATTTTTTATTATTCTTCCACTCCCTGCCCTTCCCCTTACCCGCTCACCCTCGGGACATTCACTGTTCATTGCCACTTACTCATGGCCCTATTGTTTTATATCTCGGCCATCCCTTATTGTTCTACTCTTTCCCATAATCTCACTCGTTTATTATCGATCACATTTCATTGTCTTACTTTCATATTGTTCTATTCTAGATCACTGTGGACAATACCTCCACATGGTCTTCATACCTTATTCTTTTCTCCATGTCTTATGCCACCCTTATTCTACATTCTGCCTCTCAGCCAATATAAGTAGCGAGTGCATGTCCATAGTTCCTCAGTCTGAGTATCAACTAGGTTTATGTCTCCCTACTCTCCTCCTTCTGTTCAGAAGTCCTTACTTGGGCCAACACCCTCGGCATCCTCTCAAGTATCTTTTCTGTTACAAGTTAGTAGCACGCACAGGAGGCAGGGTGCAACACACGAGTACATTGAAGCCAAGCCACCCCAACTGGCCTGCAGGACTTGGCCGGTCCCGACAGTACCATTGGTAGTACTGAGGCCTGACATTTCCCCAATGAAGGATGTGAATTCCCATCCAATGGAAAGTGTGAGGGATTTTTCCCATTTCCCCCTTGATGGGGGGTCATTGGTGGAGCCCAAGTGGAGCCTTGAAGGTGACTTGTGGCACTTGCAAGCCATTGATTACAATGTGGCTGTGTTGCAGGCTCACGCCATTGTGATTTGTGATTCCTTTGGTGTGTTGGGTCTTAAATACTGTGATGGGGGATATGGATTGGTAGATGGACTAGCTACTGTGGTACAAATTCTTGTAGCTATGGGACGTGTAGCTAATATTTTATATGATTATTTGCTGCTACACTGGCGATGCGCAATGGGTCGATCGGATGTAAGCGCTGGTCCGAGGAGCTGGCAGCGATGTGACTGAAGGTCGTGTAGGTTGATTGTGGATGATCCACAACAACAAAGTAGATCAATAAAGGCATGAGTGTGGTGTATGGCACCTATATAATTATCCCCGCTGGGTCCATAGCCTTGAACGACGACGATGGAGGTTTTGACCCAATGCGGCTTGACGTCACGTGAGTGCAATGAGTAGATATCAAATATAAGTGTAGGGGATTTTTCGGTATGAGAGACTAGTAATATTCGTTCTAGCTACTTTCTCTTTATACAAGTAAATCCCTTGACTATAATATGATCCGTAATTAATGGATTCTGTGGAGCATATGCAGGGCCGGCCCACTGTGGGCTGCCCCGATGAGATCTTCATAGAGATATGACACCTGTCAGTGGTGCCCTTTGAATACAATTGCTTCTCCCTTTGTTTCCTTCTCATCTGCAACAATTATCGCCTCTCTGAGTCATGTCCCGTGTCTCATTCTCCTATTTCTCAGTCATCTGTCCTCGGTGACTGCATATATGCGCCCCGGTTCCCTCATTTATTGTTCCTTTGCATGTGAGTCTCTTCCCCTATATCCCTTCTGTCTCCTCCTATCTGTTTTCCCTTTGTCTCCTTCCGTATTCTATATATTCTGACTCTTCCGGCCCCTACATCTCCTGATCATCCGGGCGCTTAGCGTCTAAGTCGCCGCCGGTTTATGTCTCTCGCATGGTAACTACTAGTAAGTCCATGTACTGTACTACTTTCCACTGCATGCTCACTAATACTCATTCTCTACATTATTTTACACTATTCTTCCTTGTCATACAATCAAATATACACTTTGAACATGCTTTGTCCTTATTTTCTCATCCCTCACTCCCTTCTCTCTATTTCTTCCACCATTCGTCACAACATTGGGTTCCTGTAGTAACCTTCTTCCTCTAATCCTTATGTAGTGCGGAGTTGGACTCCAGGTCCACCATCATCCAGAAACGTCTCTTGTAGTTGTCTGGAACAGGATGTTGTTCCTAGTGGTCCAGTGGTGGGGGCAGGTGGTCTGGATGTTCTTAATCAGATTTCCACATTTTTAGCCTGCCTGGATGCATTTCAGGAGGACTCAGATTATTTCCAGGGTCTTCTTGTGGCGCTTGATGTTATGATGTGAAAGAAGATGTAGTCGTAATTATTATATAATCTCCCAAAGGCAAAACAATGGCAAGGTTTGGGGTGGGGCTAGGCTTCAATGTATATATTGCACCCACCAGATCGCACGGTCCCCAATTTTGTAAGAGTGAGACAGATATTAAGTCTAAGATGAACAGAAGGAACTAGGTCTGAATCTTAGTCAATTATCTGACTGAGGACTGAACTACGAGATGTACAAGATCTTTATACTACTTTCAAATCTACCAGGAGTCGACGTGATTCCTATAATAGATAAGAAAGTCCAAGGATCATGAAAAGCAAGAACACAATACTATGTGCCAATCTCCTCTGTGACATTGAGGGGTGACATGTCACCCTGATTCCCAATGGAGTTACCCTATAAGGAATGTAATAGCAGATCAGATATTCGAGATAGAACGGAATTGCAAATAAGGAAAGTGGAGCAGAACATAATGAAAAGGATATTAAACATAAATGAAGTGAAAATGGATTTGCAAGCATATGGAGTGTGACGTAAATGAGTAGAGCATATTGATGGATGCATGTGATGCCAAGATGGATACATGAGGTGCAATAGAATTCAAGGGCTGAGGATTGTATGATGAATAAGCGAGTGGGCGTGGAGTTGGGCTGAAGTGAATAGTTGGGCATGCTGGTGTACGGTTCCTAATAGTATCCCCCCCTTATAGCTGAGTCCCACGAGGCCACGGAAATGAAGTTCTAGACTCTGGCCCCATTGGAGTTCAGAATTGTGAGAGCATATAAGAGAAGTCGTGAGGGAGTTTGGGTGGCAACCATTGTTCAACATCGCAAATGGAAAACACCTTCATCAACCCTGCTTACGTCCGCAAACTCATGGGTCTATATGACTCGCCCATCACCTCCTATCTGAATAGTGCCAATGCCTCTCATGCCGTTGATATGCCTACCCCCTTGTCATTGACTATTGAGTATAACCAGATGCAACTCGAAGAGGCTGGGAAGGATGCAATCGATATGAGGGTACCATGGATTGAAGGCTCGCACTTAAAGAGTGCAAAGGTGAGTAAAGCCTCCTCTCAGAATTCATCGTATGCTTATCGTTCTTGTTTTGTTTTAGTACGCCCGCCTTGAAATGTGAGGTGACGGGGCAGACTTCACAACCATCTACTACTGCGATGCAAGGCTGGTAGAAAAGGATAAAAACACACCTTGGCTTGAAGGGTGACAGTTGGATATGCTGTGTGAACAATTCACAAAGAGACACAATACGTGTCTTTGGAAATACAATGGAGAGTTGGACATGGGAGCTTGTGTGTGGTGCAGCGAGCGAGGAATTGGATGTTTGGTAAATGTGCGAGGTCGAGGGACAAGCAAGAGGAAAGGGAAGAAGGGAAAGGGTAAGGATAAGGGTTCTGGGGTTGAGAGAAGTCCAAGGTCGGTTGTGTCAAAGAAAAGGGCAAGGGAGGATATGCCAGAGGAAGATGAAGTTTGGAATTTGGATCGACTGGGCCCCTCAAAAAAGGCGAGGATGGTGCCCAGGGCGGGTACCCCCCTGTTCCAACCTGGGAACTCTCCCACTCCTCAGCCTCTATCTCCCCCACCTCTTCACTGTGGATATTGGTGTCACTGCCCACACCCACAATTCCCCAGCTGCCTCCTCCTCCACCTCCTACTCCATCGCCTCCTCCTCCATTACCTCCACCACCACCTGAGTTATCACCACCTGAGTTATCACCACCTATGCCCTCACTGCCTCCTGCAGCCATCATCCCTCCACCCCCCATAGCCCCAGTGCCTCCTGCTCCTTCACCCGTCACCTCCCTCACCCTCACAATTGAGCAGTTGACGGATTCCGTCGACACTCTTCCTAAGGAGATGGTTGAAAATAACTTTCAGACATTGGAGAATAGGATGACAACAGAGGAATTGTGAGGTAAGGTAAGGAATCTGGCCTTGCAGATCTCTCATCAGAGGTCGGTAAGTAGGGCTTTGGTTCAAGAGCCGCCTAGGGTTTGGTTGCAGGGCACTTGGGAAAACTGGGTGGGTAGGTCTGGCAATGCGTTTGATGATGTAGGGGATGGGGAGTTGGACGTATGATATTAGAATAGAAGGTGTAATGGGACTTAAGGAATGTATATAATTTTTTTGTTTTGTTTTCTGAATTGAAATTGAACTTGAAAACTGAATGGAAGAAGAATCAGAATTGCAAGTTGAAATGGAATGGTGAATGATTTGGAATTGAGGGTTGAATTTCAAAGATGGAAGGAAAGGAGCTGAATTGCGAGTGGAAAATGATAATGGAAACAGAATGAGTAACAGTGAATGGAAGAGAAATTGCGAGGTGCTTATGGAATGGGTAATGGTCCAGGTTTGGACGGGTATGACTTGTGAAAGTCTTGAACAAGTTTGGAAGCATGATTGAGTTCTGTTGCAAGGAGCCATGAAGTTTCTTCATCAGTGCTTTCGTATCCTGCCCACCATACTAAATACAACAACTTGCATGCCATGCGTCAATTATCGATTTTTGAGTCGAGGATCTTGGGTATCTTGAATTCAGGTTCACTGTCAATGATGACTGGAGGCAGAGGTAGTTGAATGCAATTAGCAATGGGATTAGGAGAGGCTGGCTCGAGCATTGAAATATGGAATACAGGATGTACGGAGTTCATGGAGTCTGGGAGTTTCAGAGTAATGGAGTGAGTACTGGGACATGCAATGATTTCAAATGGACCCAAAAATTTCTCAGCTAGCTTTTTCACAGGATGTGTAGTCCTGAAGAATTTGGCTTTGACAAATGCAAGACTGCCAATAGGGAAGTTCAGAGATGGGAGTCGATTGGTATCTGCTGAGGTCTGGTACATTTGTTAAGCATCGATAATACTGGTTCGAAGCTGCTGATGCAAATTGTCCAAGTCAACTATAAAGTCTTGAGCTCGGGATGAAGTGAGGTCATGCTTGGGCTGAATGGTAAGATTGGGATGATAGCCTTTGTTGACAAAGAATGGTGATACACCCATAGTGGCGCTGGGAGCATTGTTATAGGTGAACTCCGCAAGGGGTAATAATGAAGCCCAGTTGTCTTGTTGATAGTTGCAATAGACTCGAAGGTACTGTTCTAATGTCTGATTAGTATGCTTGGTCTGGCCGTTGCCTTCTGGGTGATAGCCTGAGGTGAAATGCAACTTCATGTCAAGGGCTTTCCTGAGAGAACACCAGAAGTGGGACACAAATTCCAAGCCTCGATATGAAGTAACATGGGAAGGAATGCTGTGTTTGGAGAATACATGAAGTACAAAGAGTTCTGCGAGCTGAGGGGAAGTAATGGTATCAGAAGTGGGAATGAAGATAGACTGTTTGGAAAGGTGGTCGACTATGACTAGGATGGCCATGAATCCCGAAGACATGGGAAGCTGCTCAATGAAGTCCATGGATATCAAGTTCCAGGGTTTGTCTGGTACTGGAAGCTGTTTGAGTAATCCATATGGCTTATGATGTTGTGATTTATTCCGCATACATGTCATGCATGACTTGCAATAGTCTTTGACGAATGAGTGCATGCCGGGCCAATTGTAGTTGCATCTAACAAGGTCTATGGTTTTGTTAATTCCAAAGTGTCCGGAAAGAATATGATCATGCTTATATTGTAAAACTTGTAAATGTAAGTCTTGTGCCTGGGGAATGTAAATGTGATCGTCAAATAGTAACAGACCATCAGGATTAGTCTGCCACTTCAGGTTGTCGTTATTTGCGAGGTGTTTCTGAGCTAAAGAGTTGGAGGGAAGATGATACCTGATGTCGTTCAGGATGCGCTTGGTGTTCATAAGAGGCATGGCCCTCAATACGGGTTCGACAAGGCTAGTGGCTCAAAAGGATGTGGTCAACTGATGTTGAGAGAAGATGGGTTGAAGGTTTTGGGGATTAATGGTGACGTAGTTGCTCATCCCCTCCTTAAGGTAGATGTCCCATCATCTAGTGAGCGAATCAGGCTTAGTGCCTAAATGACCAGGTCTGAAACGAATGATGAGATCAAACTGTGAAAGGTATTCCGACCATCTAGCTTGGCATCTAGTCAACAACTTGGTCGTACAAAAATACTCCAAGTTCTTATAATCTGTTATGACATTGACGGGCTCAGCAGACCCTTCCAAGTAGTGATGTCACTTCTGAAAAGCTTTGAAAATCACGAGCAGTTCTTTATTGCGGACATTGTAGTTGAGTTCAGGGGAAGTAAAAGTTTGGGAATGAAAGGTGACCGGATGAAGCTTGCCGTCTGATGTGTGTTGAGAGAGTATAGCTGCTAAAGCATAATCTGACACATCTGTTTCCACAATCAAGGACAAATCAGGCGTCCAATGAGTTAAGATAGGGGCAGACATGAATGCCAGTTTCAGCTTGTTAAACACATCTCTACACTCCTCACTCCAGTTCCACGCCAGACCCTTGCAAGTGAGTCAAGTAAGAGGTGTCGTAATGGAGGAATAGTTGAAAATGAATCGTCGATAGAAGTTCACAAATCCGAGGAATGATTGGACATCTTTGACTTTACGTGGCTTGGGCCATTGAGTAATGCATTTGACTTTGTCTTGAGCTATGGGAGATAGGATATATCTGAGGTATTCGACAGACATTTGGTGGAAGGAGCATCTGTCTTCTTGAGCATACAGGTTGTGTTTGTGTAATCATCCAAGAACTTTGTGAACATGTTCGATGTGCAAGGATTTGTCATTGGAATAAATGAGGATGTCATCTAAATATATGATGGTGCAATTGTCTAGGAGATCTCCGAAGATGTCATTCATGAAGTGCTGAAAAGCAGCAGGGGCATTAGATAAACTGAATGGCATGACAAGCCACTCAAAGGATCCATAACGTGTCCTAAAGGCTGTCTTCCATTCGTCCCCTTTGGCAATTCGAACAAGATGGTAAGCATATTAGAGATTGATTTTGGTGTATATATGAGCTTTCTTGGGGGCGTCTAAGAGGTCAGAAATAAGGGGAAGTGGGTAATGGTCCTTCTTTGTAATTCTGTTTAGACCACCAGAGTCAACACAGAGTCACAGGGAGCCATCCTTCTTGCATATGAATAGTACTGGAGTGCCGTGTGACGAATGGGAGGGTCAAATGAAGCCCATGTTGAGGTGTTCGTCGATGAAGTCTCATAGAGATTGGATTTCGGATACTGAGAGGGAATAAATGGGACCAAGAGGGGGTGAAGTACCATCCTCGAGGTTGATCTTGAGATCGAAAGGTCTATGAGGAGCTAAAGAATTGCCACGCTGTTTACTAAAGACGTCAGCAAAGTCATGATAGAATTCTGGAACATGCTGTTTAATGCTATCCAGGTTGTTGGAAGAGTCAACCGTGGTAGAGCCTCGAGCATATTTGTCGAGATCTGCAAGGTCGAGTTGAAAGGCTTGCGAACCTTCTAGTTTGCAGGCGCAAACAAACACTTCTGCATTAACTAGGGCTATCTGCGGAGCCTCCAACTTCGGAGATGGCAATGGATTGCTAGGAAGTGGAATGCTGGACTGTGAAGCAGTGGGTGAGGCCTGAGGGGTTGGAGCGGTGGTCGGTTCTGTAGCCTTGAAAGTTATACTGCCCAATACCCAGTCTATCGATGGATTGTAGCGGGTGAGCCAGTTGAAGCCAAGTACTACAGAGCAACTGCCGTCCAACGATGTCACATAGAAAGTGACATCCTGAAGTTTGCCGGTCAGAAATCGGATCGGAATTATCGTAGTCTGAGTGATAGTAGAATTAGTACAACCGTCAAATAATTTCAATGGAATAGGAGGAACAGAGTTAGTAGGCAAAGAATATTTTTGCACAACTCGTGATTTGATAAAACAGTCTGAGGAACCACAATCTAAGAGAGTAACTAGAGGAATCTCGGGAATACTAGAGCAAGTCAAATTAACTATTAAAGCATTTTTCGGAATTTCAGAAGTAGAAGATACATGAGAAATGGGAGAAAGGGCGTTCAAGAAGAGCATGTGAGTAATACTAATGCAATCCTCAGCTTGTGCATTTCTGAGATTGCTGGTTATTTTTTCGACTCTGTCACCATTGTGTCTTTGGCTTTGGTGTTGTTCGTGCTCTTGGTCACTCGCACTTTGATAGATTTTTTGTTGTTGTTGTTGTTAGAAGAAGAAGTCGATGAGGATTGGGAATTGGATTTGGGGCAGTCCTTGACCATGTGACCTTTTGAAGCACACAAGAGACAGATTCCCACGTCGATTCACCTTTGACGTTCTTTGGGCAACAGCTTCCCATCTTTTCCAAGCTTGGAAGAAATGTCGTTAGCATTGTTGTTATTGTTGGAAGACTTATCGTTGCCATTCTTCTTCCCCCCCTTCTTACTCTGCTTGTTGTTGGAGTTGTTGGAGTTAGAAGAAGACTGAATGTTGTTGTTAGAGTTGGATTTGAATGAGGACCCGTTCGGTTTTGCAGGCATTCTGAAGTTGTCGTACTCCTTGTGCTCTCAGTATCTGCTGTCGATCTCGAGTGAAAACTGTCTAAGTTTGGCAAGAGATTTGAATTGAGGGAAGTAAAGGAGGCTGTCCTTGATGCATCTGGCCAACCCTTTGTATGCCGCATGTGCGAAAGCGGCGTCATTCCACTGAGTGCGAGTGGATGCTTGGGAGAATTCAATGAAGTATCATGCAGCACGATGGGTGTCCTTCATGACGATTTTACTGAGTTCAATTTCTGCTTGTGCAGCATTGTTGAAAGGACCAAAGTTGGTTTCGAGTTCCTGTCGAAAGTCTTTCCAGGCCTTAAGCCAGCTAGGCTCAGGTCAGATTTCACCCAAAATGGCAGGTTCAAAATACTGGAGAACAGGGCCAGCGAGGTACAATATTGCATACTGTACTCTCGATGCATCCGTTAGGAAAGCAGATGGACGGTCTCAAAAGTTCAGCGCACATTGCATGAAGAAGGTACGGAGCTTAGCTTGGTCCATTTCATCATACACCTTGGGCTTGTGAATCTTGGCATGATGGCCAGGATTTGGATTGGATTTAGGGAGTGGTTGGGCTAGTTGGTCGACGAGTGCCTTGATAATTTTGTTGGTACTAGAATTTGAATTAAGCATAGGATTGGAATTGGAATTAAGATTAGGGTTCAAAATGCAAGTGGGGTTCAGATTTGACTCGTCAATGTCGTTATCGTCAAGTGGTTCTTCATCATCATCATCTGTGTCTTCAGGAGGAGCATTTCCACCTGACAGGCCAGCTTTGTGAATCAAAGGTTGTTCTGACAGTTGTCAAAGTTCGTAAATCTCCTGCAACTGATTCGGGACTTCTATGATGTAAGGAAGATTACGGACAGTTGATTAGGTATTCATGATTGTTGTGATATGCAAAGATGATGTGCGATCAAGTGTGGCAGTCAAATAATACTGTTATGATGTGAAAGAAGACGTAGTCATAATTATTATATAATCTCCCAAAGGCAAAACAATGGCGAGGTTTGGGGTGGGGCTAGGCTTCAATGTATATGTTACACCCACCAGATTGCATGTCCCCAATTTCGTAAGAGCAAGATGGATATTAAGTCTAAGATGAACAGAAGGAACTAGGTCTGAATCTTAGTCGATTATCTGACTGAGGACTGAACTACGAGATGTACAAGATCTTTATACTGCTTTCAAATCTACCAGGAGTCAATATGATTCCTATAATAGATAAGAAAGTCTGAGGATCATAAACAGTGAGAACAGAATACTACATGCCAATCTTGATCTCCTCCATGACATTGAGGGGTGACATGTCACCCCGATTCCTAATGGAGTTACCCTATAAGGAACATAATAGCAGATCGGATATTCGAGATAGAATGGAATTGCGGATAAGGAAAGTGGAGCAGAACATAATGAAAAGGATATTAAACATAAATGAAGTGAAAATGGATTTGTGAGCATATGGAGTGTGACATAAATAAGTGGAGCATATTGACAGATGCATGTGATGCCAAGATGGATACACGAGGTGCAATAGAATTCAAGGGCTGAGGATCATATGATGAATAAGCGAGTGGGCGTGGAGTTGGGCTGAAGTGAATAGTCAGGCATGCCAGTGTATGGTTCCTAATCCTCAACCGCTGCCTGGACAGCTTATTGTTGGTGAAGGAAAATCATTCAGAGAAGCTGAGGCTGGCCGAAATTCTTTTTAACATGTTGTTGTCATTCATTGGTCGGGTGGAGGGTGAGCTCAGTGTTTCGTCCTTGGGCAACATGGTTCGACTGTATGTTCCTCGGGAGATGGGGGGGCTGGGTGAGCCTGATGCATGATTTGGGCATACAGAAGCAGACGCTTAGGTTGGGGAAGTCTACTGGGGTCGAGTGGGAGGAGAGGCAGGAAGGTGGGGGGGTCTGAAGGGGCAGCTCCAGGGCCAAATAGAGTAGGAATCTGTTTTCATCAGCCTGATCTAGTTAGGTCTGATCAGAGCCTGGAGTGTCCTATGTGGTTTTGTGGTGAATAGAAGAATTGTTTGTTCATATAATCCTGTTTTGGGGTCATGAATGTCATGTATGATCCTAGTTGGTGTCGGAAGTTTTGGGGGTTGGACTGAGATCCCTTGACTATTCCTCAAGTTGATGTGGGATGGGTTTGTCAGTTGCTTTCCCCCTCTCTAAGGTAGATGTCCCATCATCTAACTAGGATGTTTCATGATCCGAGTCATGGTGGTCATGGTGGTTGTAGTGGTCATGGTGGTTACGGTGGTCGATCATGGATTCATCGCCTGGATGGTGGTGATGCCATTGGAAATTCAGAGGATGTCCTGCAATTTCAAGTCTCAGTTTCTGAACTGTGTCAATGGTTCAGCAGTAGGTATTAAACATGTATCAACAGGTTCTAGTCTAAGAAGGAATCTATACATGGTACCATTTGTCTAAGGGACGGTATGGGTTCTGCATTGGTCAGGGTTTCCTGAGTGGAGTTTTCAGAGGGTTGGATTGAGCACTGAGTGGAAACTGCAGGCTTGGTGGTACCAAGAATCAGTTGGGATGGAACATCTAAACAAAGTAGTACTCAATGCCCTGTCGATCAATGGATCATAGTGGGTGAGCATATGGTGTCCAGGCAACTAGAATCTGATGGATTTTGGAGGGTTGAAGGTGTTTCTGGGGAAATGGGTCAAATTTCAACAATTGTTCACGGGTGTTCTAGTTTCTGAGAGAGTGGATGTGTTGTTTATTTTTACTCTATTAGCACTGTTGGTGTTCAATGTGAACAACTGGTGCTAGAGTTGGAGGCCTGTGCTTCTATTCCTTAGATTCTAAAGCATCTGTTGCTTTGATTCCTCCTCGATTTCTTCTATTACGGAGGCTGCATGCCCCTTAGTGACCATGGTGGTAGATCTCAGGCATTCCTTGGCTGTGTGGCTCAATCTGCCACAGAAGAGGCAGAGGTTTTGTTTGAAGTCGCATTGCCGTTCTTGCAGTGTAAGTTTTCTGTCTTTACCAAGCTTGGACGAAAGATCTGTGGTAGTCTTGCTACCACCGGACAGGGTCACAGGTTGGCCTGAGTTGGCCATCTCATTGCCCGTTGTAGAGTTGCTCTAGGTAATTAATACCTAAAAGCCTGTCCTTTTCTGTGGCGGGATATAATGCAGTCATTTGGCACAGCTGAACTATACTCTATGACAGTGAGGCCACTATCTGGCATGTAATGAAGAATATAAAATATAATGTAGTGTGATCTGTGATGAGGATGTGATGTGATGTAAGCATGACCATGACCATGAGATGTCACGTATGGGCTTGAGCTTGAACTTGTACTTGGACTTGAATACTAGAGTCTAGACTTCCTAGACTTAGTCGTGACTTGGACTTGTAGACTGACTTAAGACTTTAACTTGAGAACTTGTTATTACAGAGGTGAGCCAGAGGGCTTTATATACAAAAACCAAGCAACGATGTGAAACAATGCGAGAGGTTGGCTATGTCAGTTGAATGACAAAACACGAGAACAAAGTATATAAAAGAGGAAACTACTATGGAGAAATAGTACAGCATCGAGGCTGCGCGAATAGGGGCTAGGGGCTATGATAGGGGGAGACTAACCAAAAAGGTAAGGATGATGAGTAACAATGAGAAAAGACTAACAGAATAGGAAATAGGTCGAGTCATGACAAGGAAAAGGGGAAACATATAAAAGAAACAATAAAGAAGTCCACCAATGACATCTAACAACATTGTCCAATACTCCTGAGGGGCCTTAGGATGAGTCAGGGGACTGAGTCATCTTGGAGTATTTCCAGGTCACAGGCAACATATCTTCCGCAATTTCTCCAGTATCCAATCCAAGGATAGGGGGCTGGGAGTAGAAGGACTAATGGGTATATGGTCGTGCACTCTCATTTTGTGTTTAAGAGTGAGTCAAATGGAGTGGGCAGGGTAATCAGGATGGGATGGTGCCCTGAATTCTGCCTCATATTCCACTCTACTCCTATCACGATATGCTGGTCTAGATGTCATTCCAAGAAATATGTATGGCTCTTGGCTTTCTGAGAAATAGACTGCATCTCCTATTGCATATGACTGAGTGTAGATTGGATGGGATCTTCTCCTGAGTGAGAAATGTGCCAGAGGGGGTACGCAAAGATAATGATATGATGATGGTTCTGCCTGGATGTTCGTGTCCTGGGTGTTGTAGCATTGCATGAGAATGAGCTCTGAAGAAGACATGATGACAAATTAGGAGTCTGAAGATTGTAGTGCTGAATAGAATGGTTAGCTGTGCAATGTGGTGACAGTGAAAGTGATATGGGATGAGCACCATCAGAGTCAAATTTGTAACATGGTTGAGATTGACATCTTTACTGTCACCATGTTAGGGGCTGGGTATGGATTCGTGGGGGCCTTTCCTCTGTCATAGGGGTGGTTTCAGGCTCCAGAAATGCCGAGGAGCGGCCAAGTCCTGCAGGCTGGGAATAGTGGCATGGCTTCAACGTGCTCGTGCGTTGCGCCCTACTTCCCATGCGTGCCACTGATTTGGGACAGAGGGATACCTGGGAGAGTGCCAAGAGTGTCGGCCCAGGTAAAGGACTTGGGACAGGAGAGGGGAGGACAAGAAGGTGTAAACCTAGTTGATTTCCAGAACAAAGAACCATCTACATACATTGGCTACTTATATAGGCTAATAAGTGAGATGTGGAACAGAGTGGCACAAGGAATGGAGAACAATAAGGTATGAAGAATCATGTGGAGGTATTGTCCACAATGATCAGAAATAGAATAAGGAATGTGGGCAAGAATAGAACAATGAACTATGACCGAGAACAAAAGAGTGAGTGAGGATAGAACAATAGAGAGTGGCCAAACATAAAACAATAGAGAGTGGCCAAACATAAAACAATAGGGCCACTGCCAAGTGACAACAAAGAGTGAATGTCCTGAGGGTAAACAGGCAAGGGGAAGGAAGGGGAATGAAGGAATGACAAAGGATAGAGGGGTAGGGAACGGCATGGGTCACCCACGGGTCAAATGTGGGTGACCCGCACCCGACCCATGGGAAACCCGAACCCGTCAACCCATGGGTTTTTTCCCATGGGTCGACGGGTGTCGGGTGCACGCCGCACCCGCACGCATGTGGCACGTACGGCGCGTACGACGCGTACGACGCATACGGCGCCTACGGTGCGTGCGGCGCGTATGGCGCATACGGCGCATACAACACGTACGATGCGTACGGCGCGTACGGCGCATACAATGCGTACGGCGCGTGCGGCGCGTACGACGCGTACAGTGCGTACGGCGCATACGACGCGTACGGTGCGTGCGGCGCGTACGACGCATACAGCACGTATGGCGCGTACCCCGTGTTCATCGCGTTCGTGGTGTCGCATGCGCGTACGGCACTTTCGTCGCGTTCGGGGCGTCGCGTTAGTGTCGGCGCGTGCGCACACGCATAAGTTGCGTTCGTGTCGGAGTTGACGCCCCGGGTTGGGCCCGGGTCACGGGTGCTCGCAGCTTGACCCGCACCCACACCCAAGGACACCCGACCCGGTGACCCGTGCGGGTTGGCCTGACCCGTGCGGGTTGGCCTGACCCGTGCATTTCCCTATAGAGGGGACAGGATGAGGAAAGTGAACCAAACGATGAGCCAAATGTACCGGACCGAGACCATGTACTGGCGAGGGATGACTTGTCACTGGTGTGTGGGACTAAAAGGCAAGGGTTGTTTGGTTGGTACTACCGAGTGAACCGGAGCTTGGTATCGGGGGCTTGACAGGTGGTCAAAGTTCCAGGTTGAGGAGGACTCCCTAGCAACTTCCGATTGATGTTCCCAATAATGGGCATTGATGGATTGGGACAGGAGGCGGAGTTGGAGTAGGGAGTGGGGTTTTCCTACTCTGGAGATCTTGTCCTTGATCCTGCTGGGAAGCCTGTTGTAGAACTGGCAATGGAGTGCGGTTTCGCCCCAGTAGATGTGGGTGGCTAGTTGATTGAATTTGACTATATATATCATAATACACTGGTTATCACACATGTGGAGGTTCTCAAGGTCTGCTTCAACCTCTCTCTCTGAGTCATGGGGGCCAAAGTTGGTCTTGAGTTCAGAATGAACTCGTCTTAGTCATAGAGCCAGTCTGGCTCATTGGGGGTGGTGAGGGCTGGTTTGAACTAGTCCAGGGCAGTACCAGTTAGGTACGAGAGTATGTAGGTTACCTTGGAGCTGTCAGAGTTAAAAGTGTCAGGTCAATCACAGAAGTTCAGGCTACACTGTACTAGAAAGGCTTGTAATTTTCTCAAGTCAGATCTGTCGAAGGTATCCAGGTCCTGGACCTTGGCGGCATGGGGAGCTAATCTTCTGGGGCTGGTCAAGTTGCTTGCCAGCATGATGATGGCCTGGGTGAGGTCCGGCACATCATTTGGTCCTAAGGGGGGGCCCCTCCTGGTTGTGCAGGAGGTAGTGGTGCTGCAGTGGGTGGTATGACATGGGGTGGTACAACAGGGGGCGGTGCAGTGGGCGGTGGTACAATGGGTGGTGGTGTAACAAGCGGTGGTGTGAT
>QLPI01004908.1:32656-45828 GCA_003314275.1 Chroogomphus rutilus | reverse complement strand
GACTCATTACCAAGGCAAAGACGTGGTGGTGACCGGATTTAGAGCTTGAAAGTTTTGAGTTTCGAGAATACAAGAAATAATTCTTTCACAAAACAATGCAAATGAAATAGTTTCTGCGATTTGAAGTGTGATTCACAAGCTGATTGCTATTGTATTTTACTTTGTACTTTAAATACTTCACAAAATAGGAGTAGAAAAGGACATGTTAAGGACACCACAACAAACTCAGTGAAACATAATTAATGTTAATGATGGATTGGATGAAATGTGAACAACATGCATTAAAGAATACACACTATAAAAACTGTGTTCAAATTTTCAAAGCAGTGGTGAGTTGAGGAGTTGGCCACACTTAACCTCTCAACTACTAGCTTTCTTATCGGATGCTTTGATTCATCCCAATTTGGAAAAGTCATCAATATAATTTTGAGTAGGATAGGGAATTGTAATTGTAACCTGATAGAATTGTATAGAGGAATGATATCATTGTAAGAAGTGATACAGGGTTGGATGTGGACATAGAAAGTTTTTTGGCGAAACCTGGCACAAATTGACAAGATTTAGGGTCTTTGAGTATGAGGAATAAAGCTTGTAACAGATGTCTGCTAATTTGCTAATTTAGACAAAATAAACAGTAAAATTGACTTTTCAATAATTCAGATTGCAAAAAGTTGGTTCATTATTATTTTTGTTTTCCTCGTGATTATTTCTATTTTTATTTTATTTCTTTTCTTACAATTGCCATTGCCGCGATGTTGTTTATTGCATCGCCGATTTGACTGTTTCCTTTCTGTCACATGCACGTGACTCACACGTGACATCGACTTGCGTATTGCCAATCGCGCGTGTCATATATGACGTGTGTGCGCATGAAAATATTTTCCATACATTAGCATATTTTTCTTGTATAAGTAGCTTAGTTTTCAACTGTATTAATAACAATTCAAGTGTCAGCTTTGGTCTGACCGCTCATGAGCCTTTCATGAGTTTGCATTTCCCACAATCTTTCACCCTTAAAAATCATATCACAACAGATATCTTGTTATGGCCATCTGTTCCTGTGTCTGTAGAAAGCTAGAATGTATATCTCAGTTGAGTAAGTGGAAGGTGACTAATTATTCAACAATACCTAGAATGTATATCTACATGTAATGAATGTATGTGAGTCCATGTTAAGTATGTAATGTGAGTATCTCACCTCAGTCAAGTAAGTGGAACGTGACTGAGGATATAAAAACCATCTACGGTGATTATATACCATGGCAAATGTGGAATGGTGTGGAATGGGACAATAAGATAAAAGGTAGGTGGGACTGGAACTTGTGGAATGCAACACAATGACATGTAATTGATGAGTACCTACAGATTTCAACAGTGTCCTGCACCCCCTGGATTCTGCTAATCCAAGTAGGTAGGGTGCAATGTTTGCACAGTGCGCATTCCTACTGTATATGCCATGAATTGACCCCCAGGAGTTTTGCCTAGTCCTGGCCAGCTAGTTTTACCAGTTGCAAACTGAGAACAAGTCCTATGGTGGGGCCCATAACCTATTGCAACTATAGAGTGCAGCTGTCAAGTACACATACTGAGACCCAGTAATTCGGCAGTGCCAACTGAGCAGTCATCCTATGCCCATGTACAAGTGTCCATGCCGCATGCATGTCACTTGAGAGGCACCCCCTATTGTCCTAGCCTTGGCCATATTTCTATTATTCTATCTTTTATTGTTCTATTTCCGTTTGCATTCCTCCATTATAATTTTACTTGTTGTGGACAATGCCCACATGCTCTGCATACCTTATTGTCTCACATTCCTTATTCTATGTGTCACCTCTTAAGCCTATATAAGTAGAGCATGCATGTACATATTTCCTCATTCTGGGTATCGACTAGACTCAGGCCCCTTGTCTCCTCCCTTCTCTGTAAAGTCCTCTACTTGGGCCAGCACTTCAGTATCCCCCAAGTACTCACTCTGTCCCAAATTGGTGGCATGCATGGCAAGTAGGTGTCAAGCTTCGGGAACTGACAAGCTTCAGGAATGCCGAGATGTCGGGCAGACAATGGCCAAGTCCTACAGGCCAGGAGTAGTGGCATTAGCTTCAACATACTTGTGCATTGCGTCCTACTTGCCATATGTGCCACTGATTTGCAACAGACAGGTACTCGGGAGGATGCTGATGATACCGGCCCAAGCAGAGGACTTAACAGAGGAGGAGGAGGTAGAAGGGCCTAAGCCTAGTTGATACCCAGAATGAGAAAATATGTACATACATGCCCTACTTATATAGGTTTAAGAAGCAACATGTGGAATAAGGAATGTGGGACAACAAGGTATGCAGAGCATGTGAGAGTATTGTCCACAGCAAGTAAAATTAGAATGGAGGAATGAAAACAGAAATAGAACAATAAAAGATAGAATAATAGGAATGTGGCCAGGGATAGGACAATAGACAGTGCCAGGCTATAAAACAATGGGGCCATGGCTGAGGATAATACAAGGACAAGAGGTCCTGAGGTAAGGTGGGTCGAGGATTATAGAGCAAATGGTGTGGGATTAATGGATGGTGAGTGGAGTAGAGCATGAGGGGTAATTGGCAAGGAATGTAGGTAGTGTTATGGCCCATGCTGCCAACAAACCCACATTAAACTCCACAACCACCTGCACCATTTCTGAGACCTTTCCGACCACTCAAAGTCTGAATAACTGCTTTCTGATATTCCAATGCATCAATCTGAGGTTCTGAGGTTCTGAACCTCTAAAAAATCTGAAGCCAAGGTTCCGCTCCTTTGATAAATGATGTGCAGGATCATCATGTACCTCACTCCTTTGTTTTTTGTTCTATATTGCCCCTTGTACTCTCTTCCCCCCCCTTGTCTTTACTCGGAAAAAGATAGTACAAGACTAGATACATGTATATAAGTCACCAGTTGACTGGACTATTCGCCAGTACAAATATCGACCTAATTCTGCATCGTAGTTTCCAATTCAGTTCCAGTAAACTTTCTGACTTTCTGAAATTAGGGACAGACAATCGAGGAGGGCGCAACACATAAGTTGAAGCCAAGTCCCTGTGACCTCGAACTGTTGTGATTAGGATAAGCAAAAATACATCATATACACTATCTTTTCGAAAACTCACATTCCCTTGAGCCTACAAAATTATCAAAACAACAATGCCAATGCCTGAAAATATTTTCACAATTTATCCGCATTTATTTGACGATCCGGAGGTGTATACATTCACTCGAAGTTATCAATCTGCACCGATTTCATCGATATTTAATATTTTCGACTACTTTCCTCGACGACATTATCTATAACTGATTATCCGATTTTATCGCATTTTCTCCCCATTTTCCCATGTTCATATTCGACTTCTATTGCTTTCCCGTCCCGGTGTTCACTCAGTAAGGCACCTAAGTGGAGGCATAGGCGATCACGTGAGGTCACGAGGTATTGTCACGCGTCACAGAAGTGTAACGAGGAATGGAGTATGAAGAATATAATAGATTAATATGGCATTTAATACTGGCTATTACTTGCCATAAGAATCTATTATTATGTGTGGAAGAATGAAATTTATTTCACTGCGTGACACTTTTATATTCAAGAATTTATATTGACCGCTCAAAAAGTCGTCGAGCGCTTATACATTGATGTCCAATAAAACAATTATTGGTCGACAAAGGATCCAAATATTATCATTCCTATACGACAATTCTTAATTCTGTATCACCATTTATTTCCATTCACACCGAACAAGATAAAATCAGCAATTCTATTCTCTTTGCTCAAAATGGTAGTAGCGAGGCGCCCAACGCTACTCATGTATCGTAGGACCGGCAGAGGCTTGACCAGCCACTGCCCTCATGAAATATATTCGTTTTTGAAGTGCAGAAGCTATAAGTATGTACATTAATGTGTTCCATTGCCGCTTTTCTCTCCCAACTCTTGTAAAATGTATTTTGCCTGTCTGATGTCATGTATGATGCTAAAAACTCCTGTATGTTGTTTCATATTCAATTTCCGCTTGTATTTTGTATAGTATATAGCCTATGATTTGTAGTTGATAAAAAGACTAGACTTTCTATCATATTTGTCACCAGATAATCTTCAAAAAATCATTTATTCAACTACTCTGTCTAAATTGGCAGAAGTATTTTGTTCACATCTATTTTATCTATCTCCCGGCCCTTAATCTTGTCAGATTAAGAGTCTCAAATGGCTCTACAAAATGACTACAACAGCTGCTCCACCTCCTACAGTTTCTACTCCATTTTTACACGATGTTCACAAGTTCCGAGAGATTTGACCCAAGTTAGAACGAGACAATTGGGTGACGTGGAAGATGGAAATCATAGCGACGATGAAAGATAGAGGATTGCATGATATGATTACCGGTGCGGACCCGAAACCTTCATCAGCTCCAAGTGCAAGTCTTATAACCACCACCGCTGGAGTACCATACATAGGTGCCATGCCGTTAGCTCAGTTGGAGAAAGAATGGAACGCTCGAAATAATTGCGCTTACAGCCAAATTTTGTTAACCATTTCCCCTGATCTCCAAATTTCTATTAATCGTACCGATGAGGCTGAGGTGGCGTGGAAGATATTGTGCAACAAATTCGAGTCACATGATCCTAGCAAAATCAGTGTTATCCAGGCGAGATATGAGAATTGTCGAATGGAGGAGGGACAACCTGTGTCTACGTACATTAATACGATGAAGACCTATCGCGACCTCCTCGCTCGTATGGGAGAAATCATTCCCGATTCTACACATGCCGCGACTTTGTTGAGAAACCTCCCTGAGTCCTGGAGACAAATGGCTAGGATGATTTGGATGATTACGACAAATGTGGATGCTATTGAAGAACGTTTAGAAGCCTACGAAGCCGATTTGAAGTCTGTGGAGCCTCTTGATCTCGGGACGACCGCTTTTGTTGCAAGGTCTAATTGTAAAGCCCACAATACCATGCTCTGATTTACTCGGCAGTACCGACCAACCAACCCTTACCCATATCATCCCTCACCGGTGTGTGGCCTCGGCACGGTACATTCGGTTCATCATTTGGTTCATTATCTCTATCCCACCATCCTATTCTTTATCATTCTTTTATTCCCTGTCCTTCCCCTTGCCTGTTTACCCTCAGGACACTCACTATTTGTTGTCACTTGGCAGTGGCACTATTGTTTTACGTTCAGGCCACTCTCCATTGTTCTATTTTCACTCACTCTTTTGTTCTCAGTCATATTTCATTGTTCTATTATCATCCACATTCCTTATTCTATTCTTGATCATTGTGGACAATACCTTCACATGATTCTTCATACCTTATTGTTCTCCATTCCTTGTGCCACTCTGTTCCACATCTCACTTATTAGCCTATATAAGTAGCCAATGTATGTAGATGGTTCTTTGTTCTGGAAATCAACTAGGTTTACACCTTCTTGTCCTCCCCTCTCCTGTCCCAAGTCCTTTACCTGGGCTGACACTCTCGGCACTCTCCTGGGTATCCCTCTGTCCCAAATTGGTGGCATGCATGGGAAGTAGGGCGCAACGCACGAGCACATTGAAGCCATGCCACTATTCCCAGCCTGCAGGACTTGGCCACTCCTCGGCATTCCCGGAGCCTGACACTAATCAACCTTTTGGAAGACCAATGCCATACAGGGGTCATGGAAGTTTGATTCCTGTCGAACCTGGTCAGTCTCGTGCACTAATTCAAGGATCAAGATCCAACCCACAGTTTCCATCACAACGTCCTTCATATTTTTGCACAAACTGTAAGAAAAGGGGTCACACGTTTGAGAGGTGTTATGCGCCGGGTGGAGGTTCAGCTGGGAGGGCTCCTTGGGGAAGACAGGGAACTTATTACACACCTGTCAATAGGCCCCCTAATCGTTATATAACTGCTTCGGCAGGCCCTTCAAGCGGAGGAGTGGGGAGAGGGAGAGGGGCTGTGGGGAGTGAGGATGACAGCTTAGATGTAAAATTGGCCTCCGGTGATGGACAAGAGTCACTGTTGATGGCTAAAATTACTGAAGAGCTGGGAAGTGAATATAACACACAAAACAGTGAAGGAGACTCCAAAGCAAATATCATATTATCCTTACCGACTTCTACTCTCTCAAATATGAAAAATGATACACATATATGGCTACTTGATTCGGCGGCTTCAGCCCATATCTCAGGAAATATCGATTTATTTCAAGATCTTCATGATATTCTATCAAGTCCACATACCGAGACCCATCCGCCGGCAGTGCCGACCGAGCAATCATCCTACATCCATGACCAAGTGCCTGCGTCGCCTGCATAACACTTGGTGCGCCGGTCCCGGCTCGGCACATCCGCCATCCGCACTCCTCGGTCCGTTTCACCTCGGGACTTCCTGTCCTTGTACTATCCTCGGTTACCAGCCTTGTTTTATAGTCTGGCACCTCCTATTGTCCTATCTTCGGGCACATTCTATTATCCTGTTTTTTATTGTTCTATCCCCGCTTTGCATTCCTTGTTCTAATTTTGTTGGTTGTGGACAATGACCACATGCTCTGCATACCTTATTGTCCCACATTCCTTATTCCTCATGTCACTTCTTAACCTATATAAGTAGGACATGGATATACATACTTCCTCATTCTGGGTATCGACTAGGCTTAGGCCCTTCTACTTTCTTCTCCTCTGTTAAGTCCTCGACTCGGGCCGGCATCCTCAGCATCCCCCCGAGTATCTGTCTGTTGCAAATACAGTGGCACGCATGGCAAGTAGGGCACAACGCATGAGTACGTTGAAGCCAACGCCACTACTCTTGGCCTGCAGGCCTTGGCCATAGTCCGCCCGACCTTTCGACAACACCCCTCGGCAGTACCGAAGTCCGTCAGTACCCGACGCTTGACAGTATACCCAGAATCAAACTACTTTCCGTGCACTCATGGTTTATGAATATGGTCTTCCAAGACACCCTTTTAATGACCTTTCTATCTTCTTGTTCGGAACCAGGTCTCCTGGTGGCCCTTCTAACTGTTTTGAATTAGGAACTGCTCATAGCTTCACCGGATCGTCTTACTCCTAGGAGGTTGTCCAACAAGACAGATCCACGCCACCGCATTTCCAACCCAATACCAGTATAGATTCGCAGACCACCCAGTTCAGAAGAACTTCAGTTTTTTCTGGCCGACTGGAAGGCAACGCCCCACCCTCGGCAATCTGTCCGGCATGCCTGATCAATCAGCATCAGCTTACAGACCATATTGAAAATTCGTTTATGATTATGACCTTTTTCCGATCTAGTATTTCTTGCTAACAAAGCACAGATACACTTACTAGATTTTCTGTCCGGACAATCAGTCCACCCATCCATCCGTCGTGTACTAGATCCGTCGGTCAGCAATATTCGGGCACAACTCGCTCACCCACTATAATCCGTTGATTAACAGGGTATTGGGCAGTATTATAATCCGTCAAGCTACTAACATTTTAGGTGCATCCCGATGGCCTCGGTCCAGGCGGCATTTGCCACTGTTCTAAAACCCTCACCCAGGATCCTGTTCCGTCGCTGGAAGCTTCGTCAATAGCCCTAGTCAATGCAACTGCCTTGTGCATGCTTGTATACCAGAACGGCTGGCAAGTTTTTTGGCAGGGACCTCTCAGTCAACGTTGTCATTCGGCACGTTCGGCCAAGGTCTCACCCATCTGTCCCCATCCGTTCCCGGTCTTTCACCCCGTATATGCGTGTCATATGCATTTTCGACCCTCCTCCGTTCTTTTCGGCTAGAGGCCGACACCTTTGGTAGACGGTGGGACGTCTACCTAAAAGGGGGGGGTGGCGACCAGCTAGAAACTTTTCAAACTGCGCAAACTCCCCTCCCGAAGACGTCCCTCTCCCAAAAACCACCTCCATTTCTCACCCTCCGTTCCATCCATCACCTTCTGTCCCATTCCCCACTCCCTCCGTTCCATTCCGTCACCCATCACGTCCCCCTCTTCCCCGATCCTTCTCCAACCACTCCGCTTACGACCCTACAACCACCTTAATCCCGAAAGAAATATCCCATCATTCCACCCTCAACATCTGTCCCAGTCCATCCGCCACATCCTCTCCCATCAAATAACACAGCCGAGATACCGAACACCTTGGCACCTCTGACTTGTTTTATTTCCCTTTCCCTTGATTTCTTTTATTTCCTTCTTTCAAAAATTGATTAAAAAAATTTTTTTATACAATATTCATTATGTTCTCTAATCTATTTCTACATCTTCTTCTTCCCTCCTCTCCTGCTCCTCCTTCCTCCTCCGCTCCTGCTCCTCCTTTCTCTCCCACTCCTCCCTCTCCTCTTCCCAAAACTCATCCCTCACCGCCTCCAATTGCGGGTGTCCCAACAAGTCGGGCTTCCTCTCAAGGAGCAGTCGCATCGTGTCCTCTAATTGACGCAGCCTCTCCTCTATCCGCCCCAATCTGTCCGTTCTGTCCGTCCTCCCCGTCCGTTTCTGCCCGGACCCCCCAGCCAGCAGTACTTCGGTCTCAACAGCCTTCCCGCTCGGCTTTTGGGTACAGGCCCATCTCGGCCTTTTACTCGGGGGCTCTACCACCCCATCCACACCCTCCATGGAGACCCGAACCATCAAGTTGATTTCATCCCAGGCCAGTTTGCTTTTACGCTACAAGAAACATATCAATCAGCAGAAAATAAAGAAAATGTATGACCACTCACCCAGACATTGTCTCCCCGTCCTTGTACACTCGGCCTCGTACTGGGCCCCGCCCCCATGCTCCTACCCCGCTTCCGTTCATTAGTCTTCGGGACCCCCGAGGTCCCAGGATTTTCTGCCCACTCGGCTGTTTTGGCCCATGGGGACACGGCCTCTTGATCGTCCTCCGCATCTTCCGGGGTATCCCAACTCGCTGCCACGAGTCGCCCTACAATCACCTCCCTATCCGTCCCCCTGACCCCCGCCGAGGCGTCCTTCGCACCCGCACCCTCCGCATTCTCCGCTGAAGCACTCTCCTCACCCACCCCATCCACACCATCCGTAGTCTCCCGGGGAATCCGCAGATTGCACCCTGCACCCTGGGTTGGCGATGCGTTATGATCACGAGTCTCCTGTCTTCCGTCGTTTCCCCATTAGACAGCGTCGGTCTCGGCGTGCATCTTGTTCTGGGTATTTTGATGGCGACGATTGGGAAGATGCGGTTGGTCTATGAGAAGTCCGGAAACTTCCCCCACTATCCGTGATATTACATTTAGGCGTTCCAGACCCTGCTTTTAATTTCCGGCTTCAGGGGTTCAGCCGCTAAGGGGGGGATACTGTCAAGTCCACGTACCGAGACCCATCCGCCGGCAGTGCTGACCAAGCAATCATCCTACATCCACAACCAAGTGCCCGTGTCACCTGAATAACACTTGGTGCGCCGGTCCCGGCTCGGCACATCCGCCATCCACACTCCTCGGTCTGTTTCACCTCGGGACTTCCTGTCCTTGTACTATCCTCAGTTACTAGCCTTGTTTTATAGTCTGGCACCTCCTATTGTCCTATCTTCGGGCACATTCTATTATCCTGTTTTTTATTGTTCTATCCCCGCTTTGCATTCCTTGTTCTAATTTTGTTGGTTGTGGACAATGACCACATGCTCTGCATACCTTATTGTCCCACATTCCTTATTCCACATGTCGCTTCTTAACCTATATAAGTAGGACATGCATGTACATACTTCCTCATTCTGGGTATCGACTAGGCTTAGGCCCTTCTACTTTCTTCTCCTCTGTTAAGTCCTCGACTCGGGCCGGCATCCTCAGCATCCCCCCGAGTATCTGTCTGTTGCAAATACAGTGGCATGCACGGCAAGTAGGGCGCAACGCACGAGTACGTTGAAGCCAACGCCACTACTCTTGGCCTGCAGGACTTGGTCATAGTCTGCCCAACCTTTCGACAACACCCCTCGGCAGTACCAAAGTCCGTCAGTACCCGACGCTTGACATATTCCATCGATTTCTATTGAAACTTCAAGTGGGAACTGTTTTATTGCTTGTCAACGAGGTACAGTATGCATAACTATTCAAAGTGTCCCTGCAGGAACCCTGCCCGACTGGCCTGTTACTCTGTGTGACGTCATATACGCACCTAGTCTAAAGGCCAATTTATTATCCGCTGGGTGCATGACTAGTGCTAATGTTCGAGTGGTGTTGGATAAAGATTCATCATCACTGTCAATGAACAATAGCTTAGTCGCCAAGGGGATAAAATATAAAGGACTATTTGTATATACGGCGGTACAACACCTTACTCCAAAATACAAAGCCATTTCTTATTATTCGGGCGAGGTTTCTGAATCTATGCTATGGCATCATCGTCTAGCTCATATGGGATATTCTACATTACAACGTATGGTTCGATCCAATACTGTTGTCGGTTTACCTTCAAGTCTTTGAACCGATCTCCAGTCCAAATCGCCTTACATCAGTGTATGTGCCAACTGTCCGTTTGGGAAGCAAAGCCGTCTGCCATTTAAAAATATAGAAGAATTGCCAAAGAAAATCGGAGAGATAGTTGTGAGTGATTTATGTGGCCCATTTAAAACATCTGTTGCCGGCTACAAGTATTTTATCACTTGGATCGACTTGAAGTCTAGATATGCCGTAGTGGAGTTTCTGAAGAACAAAGAGTGTGCGACCGTAGCGGATTCATTTAATCGCTATATTGCATTTCTGCTATGACAGAAAAATGTGCAAGTGAAGCGTTTACGATCCGATAACGGAGGAGAGTATGTTGGAAGGGAGTTTGAGGATGTATTCTCCCGATTGGGAATTATTCATGAGACTATGCCCCCTTACACTCCAGAGTTGAACGGTGTAGCTGAACAATATAACAGAACCCTTCAAGAAGGAGCTCTTACATTACAACATGATGCCGGCTTCTCCAATCAATTTTGGGTTTCAGCTATCCACACGGTCAATTTCGTCAAAAATCACGTTCTTCATTCAAGAATTAGTCGGTCCCCCTATCAAGCATTTTGAGGAGTTAAACCCAAGATCAATTGGCTTCGGACTTATGGTTCCAAGTGTTGGGCATTAATTCCGAACTCAATAAGAAAAAAGGGAGATTACAAGTCAGTCGAAGGAATTTTCGTGGGGTACTACAATGATTCCAAGGCTTACAAAATTTGGATTCCTCGCACTCGTAAAGTTCTTAAATCAAGAGATGTTATCTTTGACGAGTTAAAACACATTGACCGTGTTACCATACCTACTACAGACGATGATGAATCACCAAATCTCTGGAGTGTCTCTGAAGTTCCTATTACCATTACACCATCTGTTCTCGCACCTAAAAATCAAGAATGGGAAGAAGACGATAGATTACCTTTTCCACCATCCTCTCAAATCGATACAATTGACGAAGAAAAAGAACTTGATGATGAAGAGGTTGAAGCTATAGTAGGCGCTGAGGAAGGCAAAAGGGAAGAAAAGACATTTGAAGAAATATTGCCTGAAGAACAAAAAGATAAAGATGTTGAAGACGAAGAACATGATAAAGACGTAGCTCCTCGCACTTTGAAAGATTTTGAAAAAGGACCCTGGATGGATCCAACTAACATTGAGTACGGGAGGGGGATGAGACGTAGGGCCGCATTAGCATCAGAGATGGCGAATTTTGCTGAAGGATCGATGGATCTGGAACATTCCGAATCGATCTTTGTCACATTGGCTGAAGACGAACCCAGTAATTTTTTTGAAGCAATGCGGTCAAATGAACGGAACAAGTGGAAGAAAGCATGGGAGCAAGAGTATGAGTTGTTAAAAAGTTACAATACCTGGACACTCGTGCCACCACCAATCGATAAAAACATCGTTGGAAATCGTTGGACGTTTCGAGTCAAATGTGACAACCTTGGTCAGGTGGACCGCTATAAGGCACGACTTGTCGTCCAAGGATTTAGTCAAGTCCCTGGAATCGATTGTAATGAGACCTATTCACCAACCATCCGACTTACCTCCATTCTATTTATATTAGCTCTGAGTTGTAAGTTCAATTTAGAGCTGAAACAGATCGATATCAAAGGAGCGTACTTAAACGGAGTATTGGAAGAAGAGGTCTATATGCGTCAACCTGAGGGTTTTGTGAGCTCAGGAGAGGAAGAATTGGTTTGTCGTTTGAATAAAGGCCTTTATGGTCTGAAACAATCTGGGCGAGTCTGGCACCGTATGTTGAAGAGTCGCTTAATGAAAATAGGTTTCGTACCCGGGGAAGCTGATTCCATAGTGTTCTTTCGATTCGGAAACAATAGTTCCATTCAAATAGTTGGATGGTACGTCGACGACAGACTTCTCGCAGCCAATACACGAGATGCACTAGGGTCGATGACAAAGGACATCGAAAAATTATTCAGCATTCAAGATATGGGTTCTCCAACTCGATTATTGGGTATCAAAATCGATAGAAATCGAGACCCAGGCACAATTCACATCTCCCAACCATCTTTCATTAATTAATACCATTGCAAAACGATTTAATATTACTCTGGGACGACTCATTTCTTCGCCGATGGAACCATCCACAGACTTGCGACCTCATCAATCCGAACAGAATGTACCAGATTTTTCTTATTCTTCCCTCATTGGCAGCATGAATTATTGTGCTGTAGCAACTCGACCTGACATCTCATTTTCAGTCAACAAATGCGCTCAGTTCAGTTCTAATCCTTTGATTTATCATTGGGAGGCAGCGAAAAGAGTTGTGAGGTACCTCTTACACACCAGAGATCATGGTATTCTATATAAAAGTGATGGGGAAGGTGTTCAGGGGTACATGCATGGCCTTGCTGGCTATGTTGATGCGGACTTTGCAGGGGATGTAGCAGATCGGAAGTCAACAAGTGGATGGGTCTTTACCTTTAATGGTGCACCCATTTGTTGGGCTTCGAAAAAACAATCACTTGTCAGTCGTTCTTAGATGGAAGCAGAATTAATTGCAGGATCATTCGCATCTGCGGAAGGCATCTGGCTCATAAGGCTGGGATGAGATTTTCAATTCGACTTAACTCCTATTTGTCAGGCACCGTACATACTGACAGGCCTCAGGAAAGCCGAAGGGGTCGGAGAGGTCAAGGCCAAGTCCTGCAGGCTAGAAGTAGTGGCATGGCTTCAACGTGCTCGTGCGTTGCGCCCTACT
>QLPI01004908.1:0-32351 GCA_003314275.1 Chroogomphus rutilus | reverse complement strand
GGCAGAACATAAAACAATAGGGCCACTGCCGAGTGACAACAAAGAGTGAATGTTGTGAAGGTAAGCAGGCAAGGGGAAGGACAGGGAATAACAGAATGACAAAGGATAGAGGGGATGGGATGATGAAAGTGAACCAAATGATGAGCCAAATGTACCGGACCGAGAACATGTACTGGCGAGGGATGCCTTGTCACTGGTGTGTGGGACTAAAAGGCAAGGGTTGTTCGGTCGGTACTACCGAGTGAACCAGAGCTTGGAATCAGGGGCTTGACACTATTCCAATATTTGCCGACAATCAGTCTTCAATTGCCTTTTCGGCTAGCGATATCAATAATAATCGCACAAAACATATCGATGTCCATTATCACTATACTCGAGAGCAAGTCAACATCGGTAATATCAAACTTCACTATATCGCATCTTCCGAAAATCCAGCCGATATTCTTACAAAACCACTTTTGGCCAGCTATAAGACAAGGCTGGTAACCGAGGATAGTACAAGGACAGGAAGTCCCGAGGTGAAACGGACCGAGGAATGTGGATGACGGATGTACCGAGCCAAGACAGGTGTACCAAGCATTATGCATGCTGCGTGGACGCTTGTACATGGACGTAGGATGGTTGTTCGGTCGGCACTGGCAAATAATTGGGACCTCGGTACATGTACTTGACAGGTGGTTTGAAATCAGGAGAAGGGTGAAGGGATTACCAAACTGGAGAGTGAGGAGGTCGATGTGGAGGTGGAGGAACCTTTGAGTAAAAGGCCAAGGCAGGCCTGTACCCTGAAGCCAAGTGGGAGGACTACCATGGAGGTACCGCAGGCTGGGGCATTGGGAAGGAAGTGGATGGAGAAGATAGAGAAGATGGAGAGGACAGAGGAAATGTTTGAGGATATCCTCAAAAGGATCCGCCGGGTTGAGAACACTCTCTTGCTCATCCTAGAGGGGCATTTGGGAGGTTTGGGAGATGTGAGATGGTCAGAAGAGTTGAAGAATTGGTTGAGAGATGGGGAGGGGGAGGATAAAGGGAAAGGGAAGCAGAGAGCAGATGGGGGTGAAGATGATAAGGATGCTGAGATACTTGAAGTTGATTAAAATATAATTATTTTTTTGACTAAAAGACAAAAAAGGGAAAGGTAAGAAAAGTTAAGTGATTATGCCAGATAGTTTGGCAGGTTTGGACATGATAAACAGAAGGGAAGAGGGGTTGGGATGGTAGATTGAGGGGATGTATTTGGGAGTGGAAGTAGTCATAAGGTCGTGAGTGGAGTGTCGGGATGATGTAGGGGTAGGATGGAAGGGATGGAGGAAGTGAAGGACGGGACAGGGAGTGGTGAACGGAAGGGTTTTGCAGGAGAGGGATGTCTTTGGGAGGGGAGATTGTGTAGTTCAAAGTATATCTAGCTAGTCACCACCCCCCTTTTAGGTAGACATCCCACCATCTACTAAAGGTGTCAGCCTCTAGCCGAGAAGAATGAAAAAGAGTTGTAAGGGCATTTGATGCGCATATATAGAGTAAATAATCAACAATGGATGAGGATGGATGGAAGAGACCTTGGCCAAATGTGCCAAATGATGATGCTGACCGAGAGTTCCCAGTCAAAAACTTGCCAGCCGTTCTGGTATACAAGCATGCACAAGGCAGTTGCATTAACTAGGGCTATTGGCAGAGCTTCCAGGGATGGAACAGGATCCTGGATGGGGCTTTTGGAACAGTGGCAAGTGCCGACTGGACCGAGGCCATTAGGATGCACCTAAAAGTGATAGTGGCTTGATGGAATGTAATACTGCCCAATACCCTGTTAATCAATGGATTATAGCGGGTGAGCGAGTTGTGACCGAATTTTGCCGACTGACAGATCTAGTGACATGGCAGACAGATGGTTAGACTGAAATTGTCTGGATGGAAGATCTAGTAGACATGTCTATGCGGTTAGCAAGCAGTACTAGATTGAGAAGGGTTCGAAAAGGGATCATAATCATAAGGAAATTTTCAAATAGTCTGTGAGCTAATGCTGATTGATCAAGCCTGCCAGACAGAGTGCCGAGGGTGGGTCATTGCCTTCTAGTTTGGCAGGAAAGACTGAAGTTCTTTTGAACTGGATGGTTTCTAAATCTATGCTGGTACTGGGTCAAAAATGCTGGGGCATGGATTTGTCTTATTGAACAACTGGTAATCAATTCTGTGGATTTGGTAGTGACTGAACTGGGGGTGTGTTGGAGAATTGAGCCAGACTGGGTTGGTCGAGGTACTGGGACCTTTCTAGGAATAAGACAATCTGGTGAAACTGTCAGCAGATCCTGAGTTAGAGCAGTTAGAAAGGGTCACCGGGAAACCTGGTTCTGAATAAGAAGATAGAAAGATCATTAAAAAGGTGTCTTGTGAGACCATATTCGTAATGAAGGCATGGAAAGTAGTTTGATTCTGGGTATACTGTCAGGCTTTGGGAACTGAGAAGCTTTGGGAATGCCGAGATGTCAGGCAGACAATGGCCAAGTCCTACAGGCCAGGAGTAGTGGCATTGGCTTCAACGTACTCGTGCATTGCTCCCTACTTGCCATGCATGCCACCAATTTGAAACAGATGGATACTCGGGAGGATGCTGATAATGCCAGCCCAAGTAGAGGACTTAACAGAGGAGGAGGAGGTAGAAGGGCCTAAGCCAAGTCAATACCCAGAATGAGGAAATATGTACATGCATGCCCTACTTATATAGGTTTAAGAAGCAACATGTGGAATAAGGAATATGGAATAACAAGGTATGCAGAGCATGTGGGAGGATTATCCACAGCAAGTAAAATTATAATGGAGGAATGCAAATGGAAATAGAACAATAAAAGATAGAATAATAGGAATGTGGCCAGGGGTAGGACAATAGATAGTGCCAGGCTATAAAATAATAGGGCTATGGCCGAGGATAATACAAGGACAAGAGGTCCCAAGATAAGGTGGGTCAAGGATTATAGAGCGAATGGTGCGAGATTAATGGATGGTAAGTGGAGTAGAGCATGAGGGGTAATTGGTAAGGAATGTAGGTGGTGGATGTGCCAGGCCAAGACCGGTGTACCAAGTGACGTGCATGTGGTGTAGACACTTGTACGTGGACATAGGATGGTTGCTCGGTCAGCACTGCCAAATTACCAGGTCTCAGTACATGTACTTGACACTAGGGCACAACAAATGAGTACGTTGAAGCCAACGCGACTACTCCCAGCCTGCAGGACTTGGCCATTCCCATCCGACACCTCGGCATTCCTGAAGCTTGACAGCAGCCAGGCTACTAGTTGCATAGTAGCTGTCAAGTGTTGGTTACTGACGGACTTCAGTACTGCCAAGGGGTGTTGTCGAAAGGTCGGGTGGACTATGGCCAAGTCCTGCAGGCCAAGAGTAGTGGCGTTGGCTTTAACATACTTGTGCATTGCGCCCTACTTGCCGTGCGTGCCACTGTATTTGCAACAGACAGATACTTGGGGGGATGCTGAGGATGCCGGCCCGAGTCAAGGACTTAACAGAAGAGAAGAAGGTAGAAGGGCCTAAGCCTAGTCGATACCCAGAATGAGGAAATATGTACATGCATGTCCTACTTATATAGGTTAAGAAGCGACATGTGGAATAAGGAATGTGGGACAACAAGGTATGCAGAGCATGTGGTTATTGTCCACAACGAATAAAATTAGAACAAGGAATGCAAAGCGGGGATAGAACAATAAAAGACAGGATAATAGAATTGTGACTCAAGATGGGACAATAGGGAGTGGCCGAGTATAAAACAATGGGGTCGTGTCCAAGGATAATACAAGGACAGGAAGTCCCGAGGTGAAACGGACCAAGGAGTGTGGATGGCGGATGTACCGAGCCAAGACCGACATACCAAGTGTTATGCATGCTGCATGGGCACTTGTACATGGATGTAGGATGGTTGTTCAGTCGGCACTGGCGAATAATTAGGACCTCGGTACGTGTACTTGACAGTAGCTGGCCTTTGCACATAGAAGCTTAGGCTAAGACATGTTTATTTCTTTATTAAAACTCAGCTAGGCTTGCTTACTAACACTGTAAGTACTTCTACTGCTTGTAACTCCAACACTTGTTGCTAGTGATTGGCATGGGTATTGGAAACCTGCACGGGTAGCAGGTACAGATAGTGCAGGTAAGGGTCAGTGTTAGGATTTCCAACCTGGTCCAAACCTGTACCCCCAGGAGGGTTTTTGCAGGTATGCTTATATAATTCACAGGTATGCTTATATAAGTGAGGTTCAGTGCTAACCTCACTTATATAATCCGCAGGTATGCTTATATAAGTGAGGTTCAGTGCTAACCTCACTTATATAATTCATGGATACACTTATATAAGTGAGGTTCAGTGCTAACCTCACTTATATAATTTGCGGGTACACTTATATAAGCAAAGTTAGCGCTGACATCTGCATCTTCAGCTTGGTGCCACAAACCCATGTTTGCAAAGCCCGTCATGTCAATGGCATCCACTGCATCACTCTCTCCAAAAGTCTTCGTCAAAGATGGCATCGTTCTCATTCCCTAAATCCCTCAAAATGTCATCACTCTCTCTCCTAAAGTTGTCAAAGGAGATAGGCTAGAAAGCCCACAGCCACAGCATTCCATAGCGAGGCCCTCATCTTTACCCTTGGTGACTTTTACAACTTCACCGCCTATTGTTTCACCACCCAAATCAAGCTCTGACTTGGAGGCCAATGCTGACACAGGTCCCCGTCTAGCCTACCAATACTCTCAAAGCGAGCACAAACCCAGCCTGAACCCTGATCCTTCACTCCCTCCACATCTGGTGATCAAAACAACAATCGACACCATCGGGTTCGATACAGAGGAAGCTATGCTAGGGTGGTGGAGGGAGGTGCAGGTCATGTTGTATATGTATCGGTGTCAGAGGGGGAGAGGAAGAGGGCTCAGGAGGGATCCAAGTGTGACTGGGAAGGGAGAGGGAGCAGAGGGAGGAGAGAATGACCCGGAGAATGATGAGGGTATTAGAGTTAGTATTCCATTGAGGCAGATTAAGTGGTATGAAATTGTCAAGCATCGGGTACTGACGGACTTCGGTACTGCCGAGGGGTGTTGTCGAAAGGTCGGGGGGACTATGGCCAAGTCCTTCAGGCCAAGAGTAGTGGCATTGGCTTCAACGTACTCGTGTGTTGCACCCTACTTGCTGTGCGTGCCACTGTATTTGCAACAGACAGATACTCGGGGGGATGCTGAGGATGCTGGCCCAAGTCGAGGACTTAACAGAAGAGAAGAAGGTAGAAGGGCCTAAGCCTAGTTGATACCCAGAATGAAGAAGTATGTACATCCATGTCCTACTTATATAGGTTAAGAAGCGACATGTGGAATAAGGAATGTGGGACAACAAGGTATGCAGAGCATGCAGCTATTGTCCACAACGAATAAAATTAGAATAAGGAATGTGATGCGGGGATAAAACAATAAAGGATGGGATAATAGAATGTGTCCAAGGATATGACAATAGGAGGTGCTGGACTATAAGACAAGGCTGGGAACCGAGGATAGTACAAGGACAGGGAGTCCTGAGGTGAAACAGACCGAGGAGTGTGGATGGCGGATGTGCCGAGCTGGGACCGGCGCACCAAGTGTTATGCAGGTGACGCGGGCACTTGGTCGTGGATATAGGATGATTGCTCGGTCGGCACTGCCAAATGGTCATGTCTTGGTATGGTACTTGACAGAAATTAACACCTGGTACGTCTTATTAACCAAAAGTTGGCTCCGACGTGTGGTGTGGTTCTAGTTTGATTATCTCACCTGGATATACTGCCATACCATACATACGTCCACCAACATGTCTCTTATGCTTGTTCTTTTATCTAACTCTTGCTTTTACTTGTAGGGAAAATTTAGTGAATGTCCTCCAGCTTAACCTTGGCCCTATGTCTGGCAATGGAGATGCCAAGTTTGAGATGGGACATCCAGCAGATGTTGCTTCCGAGGAGGAGGGTGCAGTTGGTGGAGTGGGAGGTGAGAACTAGTTGAAGCCTGGTTTGTCCAAGATAGGAATGGGATTTAAAACTGGGAGTCTGATCGGTGTAAAGCATGCGGGATGTATGAAAGAAGAAAGTGAGTGGCTGGAGACACGGGAGGTGATGACCCAAGCGGGGTTGCTCCTGATGGGTTGGGAGAGTCCAAGGGTTGGCAGTGTTCAGTGTTAATATGGAACTTCCTCTAGTGGTACTTGGTCTCACTCAAGACATAGTCACATTGGTATGGACACCGGTCCAGGTTCTGTGGAGAAGAAGAGGCCCAGACCTCCACAGAGTTGTACAAAGCTGCAATTTGTGCTCCTTCGTACGGATCTGGAGTGGTTTGAGTTTGGGAAGTTGCTTGATAAAGTTTGGGCCGCACAGCCTGTACATCCACCAAGTAGGGATGGAGATTGGGGTGACAATGAACCCAGGATGATTGTTGACTTTACCATTGACGTTTGTGGAACCGGGGTTGGATGTGGATATGGGCGAGGCCATGAGGAGGGGGAATACAAGTATTGGAGTGGGAGAAGAGGATGCTGTGGGGGTGAGTAGAGAAAGGGAGGTGAGGCAGATATTTGGACTCAGAAATATGGACATATGGAGTAAGTGGTACTTTGTTCTTTTTATGAGGTATCATGCCAATATAGTTTTTTTCTTTCTGCATTACAGTAACAAGATGCAGCCTCCCACCCACAATTTCTACATCTGGCCTTTTCATCATCAGCACTCATTTCATCTGCTTCTGGTCCCGCCTCCTCGCTGCCTCTGATGTCAAACTGTGTGTCACGACCACACATCATGCTTTGACTTACTCGACAGTACCGACCAACCGATCCCCACTCATATCATCCCATGGCGTACGGTTTCAGTTCGGTACACTCGGTTTAACACCTGGTTCATTATCCTTTTCCCCAACCCCTATTCTTTATCATCCCTACACTCCTTTTCTTTCCCCCTCACTCGTTTACCCATGGGACGTTCATTATTCCCTGCCACTCACTCGCGGCCCTATTGTTTTATTCTCGGCCATTCCTTATTGTTCTATTTCTTTCCCACAATCTCACCGCTTATATTTTATTGTCTTACTCTCTGTCAAGCGTCGGATACTGACGGACTTCGGTACTGCCGAGGGGTGTTGTTGAAAGGTTGGGGGGACTATGGCCAAGTCCTGCAGGCCAAGAGTAGTGGCGTTGGCTTCAACGTACTCGTGCATTGCGCCCTACTTGCCGTGTGTGCCACTGTATTTGGAACAGACAGATACTTGGGGGGATGCTGAGGATGCCGGCCCGAGTCGAGGACTTAACAGAGGAGAAGAAGGTAGAAGGGCCTAAGCCTAGTCGATACCCAGAATGAAGAAGTATGTACATCCATGTCCTACTTATATAGGTTAAGAAGCGACATGTGGAATAAGGAATGTGGGACAACAAGGTATGCAGAGCATGTGGTTATTGTCCACAACGAGTAAAATTAGAATAAGAAATGTAAGGTGGAAATAAAACAATAAAGGACAGAATAATAGGACGTGCCCTAGTACAATAAGAAATGCCCGATTGTAAAACAAGGCCATAACCGAGGATAACACAAGGGCAGGAAGTCCCGAGGTGAGGCAGACCGAGGAGTGAGGAGTGGGCGTAGGAATGAGGGGTGTGACCGATATGTGCGTCTGGCCGAGAACAACTCATTGAATGGTTCATACTTGGTTACTAATGGAGTATTTTAGTTGGTACCGCCGAGTTATCGGATCCTCGGTACGTGTACCTGACACTCTCTCATTATTCTATTCTAATCGCTGTGGACTAAACCTCCACATGGTCTTCATACCTTATTCTTTTTTCCATGTCTTATGCCACCCTTATTCCACATTCCACCTCTCCACCTATATAAGTAGTGGATATGTGTACATAGTTCCTCAGTCTGAGTATCAACTAGGTTTATGCCTCCCTACTCTCCTCCTTCTGTTCAGAAGTCCTTGCTTGGGCCGACACCTCGGCATCTGCCTGAGTATCTGTTCTCGTTACAAGTTAGTGGCATGCACAGGAGGCAGGGCACAACGCATGAGTACGTTGAAGCCAAGCCACCCTGACTGGCCTGCAGGACTTGGCCAGTTCCGACAGCACCATCAGTAGTACCGAGGCCTGACACTGTGCTTCTCCACCTCAGACATGTGTGGCACCCTCCCACTCCCCTCATGTACTGGTGCATGTGTGTGGTACCATGGTACAGGGATGGCACTACAGGTGTACGGCCATGCTAATGTGCTAGTAGGTGCATGGGCTGGATGCAACCACATATGACACCTCATGTGTGCATGTGGTGCATGCGTGTCATATGTGAATGCATATGACACCTATGTATGCATGTTGCCACATTGGCCAATCCTGACCCTGACTGCATTGGGGTTGCTGGTAACCCCATCCTACCTCCTGGGAAGCCCAGGTACACTTGACTCTGTGTGTATGTTGTCTATGTCAAGTATACATACCGAGACCCGTCTATTCGGCATTGCCGACCGAGCGACCATCCTATATCAATGACCAAGTGTCTACACCACATGCATAGCACTTGGAATGCCGGTCTCGGCTCAGCACATCCACCATCCACACTCCCTGTCTTCACCCTTCAGTCCGTCTCCCCTTGGGACTCCCTGTCCTTGTATTATCCTCGGACACGACTCTATTGTTTTATACTCGGCCACTCCCTATTGTCCCATCTTGAGTCACAATTCTATTATCCTGTCTTTTATTGTTCTATCCCCGCTTTGCATTCCGTGTTCTAATTTTATTTATTGTGGACAATAACCACATGCTCTGCATACCTTGTTGTCCCACATTCCTTATTCCACATGTCACTTCCTAACCTATATAAGTAGGACATGCATGTACATATTTCCTCATTCTGGGTATCGACTAGGCTTAGGCCCTTCTACCTTCTTCTCCTCTGTTAAGTCCTCGACTCGGGCCAGCATCATCAGCATCCCCCTGAGTATCTGTCTGTTGCAAAACCAGTGGCACGCACAGCAAGTAGGGTGCAACGCACGAGTACATTGAAGCCAACGCCACTACTCTTGGCCTGCAGGACTTGGCCATAATCCGTCTGACCTTTCGACAACACCCCTCGGCAGTACCAAAGTCCGTCAGTACCCGAAGCTTGACAGTCTATACCTGAGGCAGATGTGTACCTGGGTGCACCTGAGGTAGGGTGATGTTTGTATTGGGGTTGCTGGTAGCCCCATCCTACCTCCCAGGTGCACTTGCCTCTGTGTGTATGTCATCTATACCTAAGGCAGATGTGTACCTGGGTGTACCTGAGGTAGGGTGATGTTTACAGGACTAGAGCTACAAGTGGTATCCATGTCAATACGTGGGCTCTAGAACTATCAAACTTTTAAGGCTTATCCCATCTTTAAGGTACTCTTTAGTAAATACTCCTCTAGAGGAGCTAAAGGAAGTCTACCTCTAAGGTAAAACTTGATGGCCTTATGTAAACCATCATGCCTATGTGGGTTGGGATCCTCAGAATGGCTGCTAGAAAATGTAGCTTTGTTTTACTAACTCGTCAACTTCCTAGAGACAGTGGAAGAGTCAACTTTCTAGCCATACCAAGCTGATATAAGCCAGGTTAGTATGGAACTTTGCTTATATCAGTTAGGTTAGCATGGAACCTCAATTATATCAGCAGCCAAATACTCAGTTCTAACAAAATGTCTACCAATGATCCTCATATTGCTCAAGGCAAACGGAAGCATCGCCCAACTGAATGTCTGACTGGCAATGCTGATCCACTGCAGATAAGAACAAGCAGGTAAAAGCAATACCTGTTGAACCTGCAGGTAAGAATAATACCCATTGTGGGTCATGGGTAAAAGCAATACCCATTAAACCCGTACCCATACCTGTGATAACCTGCTACTCATTGCTAAGGATATAGGTATTCTCGGGTACAGGTATGGGTAGGCACAAAATACCCAGGGGTTACCCATGCCAATCACTACTTGTTACCTTCAAGAATGCAGAATTGCAGGTCGCTAGCCATTGTGGTCAGAGTCGAGGGGTCTGACAGTGGGAACCATCATGATCTTCTTCTGCTAATAATATGAAGCACGTCAATGTGGGCTGAATTTGGTCACCTTATGTCAGCTGTGCATGCTGAGTCCAACTGTTCTTCTAACCTCACCATATCCAGACAGTTTCCATATCATTTGTATTCCCACAGCCATTTCCTTGTATAAATATATTACTCTAAATAAAATGTATCTCTGTTTGCCTGGTTTAATCTCCATTAATAGACCTGCAGGAACTTTTTCTTTTTTTCTTTTTTAAAAAAAAAAAAATGATAAATAATAACTCTTTTATTTCTCTTTTTGTATTCTTATTATTCCTCTTTGTCAAAGTACAATTCACCAAGCTCAGTTCACTCAATCTGTCAAGCGCCGGATTCTGACGGACTTCGGTACTGCCGAGGGGTGTTGTCGAAAGGTCGGGCGGACTATGGCCAAGTCCTGCAGGCCAAGAGTAGTGGCGTTGGCTTCAACATACTCGTGCGTTGCTCCCTACTTGCCGTGCGTGCCACTGTATTTGCAACAGACAGATACTCAGGGGGATGCTGAAGATGCCGGCCTGAGTCGAGGACTTAACAGAAGAGAAGAAGGTAGAAGGGCCTAAGCCTAGTTGATACCCAGAATGAAGAAGTATGTACATCCATGTCCTACTTATATAGGTTATGAAGCGACATGTGGAATAAGGAATGTGGGACAACAAGGTATGCAAAGCATGCGGCTATTGTCCACAACGAATAAAATTAGAATAAGGAATGCAAAACGGGGATAGAACAATAAAGGACAATATAATAGGATCGTGACTCGAAATGGAACAATAGGGAGTGGCCGGATATAAAACAATGGGTCACGTCCGAGGATAATACAAGGACGGGGAGTCCCGAGGTGAAACGAACTGAGGAGTGCGGATGGCGGATGTGCCGAGTCGGGACCGGCGCACCAAGTGTTATGCAGGCAATGCGGGCACTTGGTCGTGGATATAGAATGATTGCTCGGTCGGCATTGCCGGCGGATGGGTCTCGGTACGTGGACTTGACACAATCATACTGACCAGATTCCTTATTATTGTAAAGCCACCTAGGTGCACACGTACAACCCTAGATGAATGTCAGAGAAAGTCTGAGCATTTGTCTTACACACAGTGGGTACTTATACTACTGATAACAAGGAATTGATATCAAAGCAGGTTGTCAATAACAACCTGCGGCCCTGATCCCTGATGGCTGCACATCTGGTACTCCTTCGAGTAATGCCCAAGTCTGGTACTCCTTCGAGTAATGCCCAAGTGTTCCTGTTTTCACAACACTCCCCCACAATTGAGCTGCCAATGAGACCTAGTCTTTTGGTCAGGAATGTGTGTCGGTCCTATGGAAATGATTTTGTGAGTATGTCGGTGATATTATCTTTGGAGTCTAGAGGTAGAACTGAGAGTGTACCATCTAAGACATGTTCTCGGATGTAATGGTGTTGGATGTCAATATGCTTCGTGTGGTCATGATGCTTTGGATTTTCGGCAATGGCCTTTGCACCTTCTGAATCTGAGAAGATGTTGATTGGTAAGTCAATATCAAAATCTAGTTGGTTCAGAAGTGAAATCATCCACTTTGCATGCTTTGCACAAGGAGCGAGTGCCATATATTTGGCTTGCATTGACGAGAGTGCAACAGTGTGCTGCTTTCATGCAGTCCAGGCTATAGCTGCTCCTATAAACATGAAGCACAACCCAGTGGTAGACCGACGGGTATCTTCTCTGAGTCACTGTAAGGGATGAGCTCACTGCAATTGTTGTGTCCATAAGTCAAACGATGATCCTTGGTAGCTTTAAGGTAGCAGAAAACATGGAGGGCAGCATTGAGGTGTGTTTTTGTAGGATTTGACCCATATTGAGCAAGCTTATTGACTGCAAAGCTGTCAAGCGCCGGATTCTGACGGACTTCGGTACTGCCGAGGGGTATTGTCGAAAGGTCGGGCGGACTATGGCCAAGTCCTGCAGGCCAAGAGTAGTAGCGTTGGCTTCAACGTACTCGTGCGTTGCGCCCTACTTGCCGTGCGTGCCACTGTATTTGCAACAGACAGATACTCAGGGGGATGCTGAAGATGCCGGCCTGAGACGAGGACTTAACAGAAGAGAAGAAGGTAGAAGGGCCTAAGCCTAGTCGATACCCAGAATGAGGAAATATGTACATCCATGTCCTACTTATATAGGTTAAGAAGCGACATGTGGAATAAGGAATGTGGGACAACAAGGTATGTAGAGCATGTGGTTGTTGTCCACAACGAACAAAATTAGAACAAGGAATGCAAAGCGGGGATAGAACAATGAAGGACAATATAATAGGATCGTGACTCGAAATGGGACAATAGGGAGTGGCTGGATATAAAACAATGGGGTCGCGTCCGAGGATAATACAAGGACGGGGAGTCCCGAGGTGAAACGAACCGAGGAGTGCGGATGGCGAATGTGCCGAGCCGGGACCGGTGCACCAAGTGTTATGCAGGCAACGCGGGCACTTGGTCGTGGATATAGGATGATTGCTCGGTCGGCACTGCCGGCAGATGGGTCTCGGTACGTGGACTTGACAAAAGCAGATATCAGGTCGAGAATCTAGCATGGCATACATTAATGAGCTAACTATTTGCTGATATTGTGTGCGGAGTTGGGGGTCAGGTGTGTTATCGGAGTTGGCCTGTAAATTTGTCCCAGTAGAGAAACGTGTGTAGACTGGTGCGCAGTCTAGCATAGCAAAGCATGTGAGCATACACTGAATATAGTGTTGTTGACCAATACTTGGGTCCTTTTGGAGCAATCACGAATGATGTGTAGCCCCAGGAATTGTTTTATTTCACCCAGGTTGGTAATTTTATAATGCGTGAAAATGCGTTTCTTGAACTCGCTGATGTTGGCTAGTGTCCAAAAAAGAGCTATGTCATCGACATAGACCAGTAGGATAAGGTCCCCCCTGTCGATGAATATTGAAGTATCACCAGATATGATTCTTTTAAAGCCAAACTCCTCCAGCATATCATTCAAGTGTATGTGCCACTGTCTGCCTGCCTGTTTTAGACCATACAAAGCCTTTTTTAGTAGGCAAACCTGATTCTCCTTCCCTTTGATCACAAAACCTTTTGGTTGCTCCATGTATATCTCTTCATCAAGATTCCCATTTAGGAATGCAGATTTGATATCGATGTGGTGAACTTCAAGATAAAAGTGTGCTGCAATTGCTAGCAACATGCATAAGGAATCTAGACGTGCAACCAGTGCAAAAGACTCATCATAATCAATGCCTTCAGTTTGTGAAAACCCTTTGACAACTAGACAAGCACGGAGGCATATTTCATCTCCTTCTGTATTGCGCTTTGTCAGAAACACCCACTTGCACTTGATGAGTGTCTGATCTTTTGGTAAGTCGACTAGCATCCATGTTCCATTGTCACTAAGACATTTTAGCTCCTCTTTTATTGCTGCTAGCCACTGGGGACCATCTGGTGTTGAGAGCACATATTCATATGTGTTTGGATCTCCAGTAGGTGTGACATGCACCACAGCTAGGTAATCACTGACACTGTTGTTAAAAACAGTGATAGCTGGCACCCAGTGTTGGATTTTATCTGGACTTGCATTTGGTGAGTCAGCCAATGGTCATCATCTCAAGGTGTGCTGTGAGCAGCATGGTTCAGGTACAGCTGGAGGTGGAGCTAAATATGGGAGCTGTGGTTGTGAGGAGCTAGGAATTGGCAGTGCAGGAGGTGGTAAGGCAGGTAGAGGTTTAGATGTGAGAGAAGGTGAGGTATCTTCATCTTCATCATCAGAGTCTGGTAGGACTAGGTCGACTAATGATGACTGTGGTATGGGTAGATGTTCAGGAGTATTTTGTGGCTCCTTTGAGTTTCTGAGTGGGAAGATTGACTCTTAAAAAACCACATCAGTACTGGTGACAACTTTGTGAGTTAGCATATTGCACAATTGGTAACCTTTGGTGGCATTGTCATAGCCTACAAACACAAGTTTTTGAGAAGTTGGATCATACTTTGTTCGCTGTGTAGTAGTGTGGGCATATGCTAGACAACCAAAGGTGCACAAATATGATAGGTCTGGGGTTGCTTTGAGCAACCGTTCATGTGGGGAGATGTACTCAGTGACATGTGAAGGTGCACGGTTGCATACATGTACTGCTGTACTAACAGCAAACTCCCAGAAACCTGATGACATGCCAGCGGCCTGTAGCATTGCTCAGGCAGCTTCAGCAACCGTTCGGTTTGCATGTTCAGCAATGCCATTTTGTTGAGGTGGATGTGATGCTGTAAGTTGATGATTTTATGTTAGATATGGTGGCAGTGATGGCTGTTGGAAAATCAATGGTTGCAAGTAGAGTCTGTGTCAGGCTCCGGGAATGCCGAGGAGTGGCCAAGTCCTACAGGCTGGGAATAGTGGCATGGCTTTAACCTGCTCGTACGTTGCGCCCTACTTCCCATGCATGCCACTGATTGGAGACAGAAGAGATACCCGGGAGGGTTCCGAGAATGTCGGCCCAGGTAAAGGACTTTAGACAGGAGGAGGGAGGATAAGAAGGTGTAAACCTAGTTGATTTCCAGAACAAAGAACCATCTACATACATTGGCTATTATATAGGCTAATAAGTGAGATGTGGAACAGAGTGGCACAAGGAATGGAGAACAATAAGGTATGAAGAATCATGTGGAGGTATTGTCCACAATGATCAAGAATAGAACAATGAATGTGGGTGAGAATAGAACAATGAAGCATGACCAAGAACAAAAGAGAGAGCGAGAATAGAACAATAGAGAGTGGCTGAACATAAAACAATAGGGCCACTGCTGAGTGACAACAAATAGTGAGTGTCCTGAGGGTAAACAGGCAAGGGGAAGGACAGGGAATAAAAGAATGATAAAGAATAGGAGGGTGGGATAGAGATAATGAACCAAATGATGAACCAAATGTACCGAGCCGAGGCTATACACTGGTGAGGGATGATATGGGTAAGGGTTGGTTGGTTGGTACTGCCAAGTAAATCAGAGCATGGTATTGTGGGCTTTACAGTCTATTGCACCACTTCATAGAAGTCAGGGAGGGATTGTGTCAAGTACACATACCAAGGTCCCGACTATTCGGCAGTTCTGATCGAGCAGCTATCCTACACCCACGACCAAGTGTCTATGCTACATGCATAACACTTGGTATGCTGGTCTCGGCCCAGCATGTCCACTATCCACACTCCCTGTCTTCACCCTTCGGTACATCTCCCCTCGGGACCTCCTGTCCTTGTATTATCCTCAGTCATGACTCCATTGTTTTATACTTGGTCACTCCTTATTGTCCTATCCTTGGCTACATCTCTATTATCTTATCCCTTATTGTTTTATCCCTGTTTTGCATCCCTTCATTCTAATTTTATCCGTTGTGGACAATAACCACATGCTCTGCATACCTTGTTGTCTCACATTCCTTATTCCACATGTCACTTCTTAACCTATATAAGTAGGACATGCATGTACATATTTCCTCATTCTGGGTATCGACTAGGCTTAGGCCCTTCTACCTTCTTCTCCTCTATAAAGTCCTCGACTTGGGCCGGCATCATCAGCATCCTCCTGAGTACCTGTCTGTTGCAAAACCAGTGGCACACATGGCAAGTAGGGTGCAACGCACGAGTACGTTGAAGCCAATGCCACTACTCTTGGCCTGCAGGACTTGGCCATAGTCTTCCCGACCTTTCGACAACACCTCTCGGCAGTACCAAAGTCCGTCAGTACCCAAAGCTTGACAGATTGGAGCATTATCATAGCATGAAGCAGATCTCCAATCGTAACACCGGCCGCATTCACTCGAGCATGCAGTTCAGATAGGGTGTTGATCTGCTGTGTAAGGGGAGTGTCAGTGAGGAAACGTGTGGTGGTGTACTTCTGAAAGTTGATCCAGAGGTTTAGATTGGTGCGTACACCATACTGGGCATTGAGCGCATCCCAGTTTTCTTTTAAACTTTTTTTAATGTCAAGGGATTGGTAGAATGTGACATTGACAGAAGTGAGGATGAGGGACAGGCTTTGACGAGCATGTTTTTCGTAGTCCTCTCCCTTTGCAGTATTGCTGGGGCATGTTTCTGTTCCCTCTGCAATACTGAGTGCGTTGAGGAAGAGGAGAGCTGCCTTGATTGAGAAAGACCAAGTCTCCCAGTTTGTCCTATCAAACCTCAAGACTTGTTGAAAAGCTTTGGAGGTGGTGGAATTGGACATGTGAAGGATGAATAGATGGGGAGGTGTGATAACAGGATTGTGTGAGAAGTTCTGAATCTAAACATTGTTGGTGGTTTGTTTTTAGGCAGTGGGGCCCATAACCTATGGTAAAAGCCACTTAGGTGTGCAGGTACAACCCTAGACGAATGTCAGAGAAAGTGTCAAGCCCGCAACACCGAGCACCGACTCACTCGGGAATACTGACCAACCAGCCCTTACCCACATCATCTCGTACTACCATGTGGCCTCCGCTCAGTACACCCGGTACATCATATGGACCTCTCCTCTCGTACATCCCCTTTCATTGTTCCTTCACCCCCTATCCACTCCTTAACCTGTTTCCCCCGAACAACATGACGGCCGCTCATTGTCCTGGCCACTGCCATTGTTTTATCTTAGGCCGTCCTCTATTGTTCTATTCCCGCCCACCATCTCATTATCTTATTCTCAGCCATACTCTATTATTCTAATTCCGCTTACATTCCTTATTCTATTTCTGATCACTGTGGATAATGCCTCCATGTGGTTACCTCATACCTTATTGTCTCCATTCCTTACGCCACCCTGTTCCACATCTTGCTTCTTAACTATAAAAGTAGCGGGACGTATGTAGATAGTTCCTCACTCAGAATATCAATTGATTCGCACCCCTTTGTCTGCTCCCTATTTCTAAAAGTCCTTCGCTCGAGCCGACGCCCTCGGCATCCTCTCGAGGCTCCTCTCGCTATCCAAATTAGTGGCATGCATGGAACAGCAGGGTGCAATGCACGAGCACATTGAAGCCTAGCCACCCCGTAACGGTTTGCAGGACTTAACCGATATCTCGGCGTCACCGAATCTTGACAGAAAGTCTGATAATACTATAATGGATGTAAAGTACCTAGATGAATGTCAGAGAAATTCTGAGCATTTGTCTTACATGCAGTAAGTACTTATATTACTGATAACAAGGAATTGATATCAAAGCAGGTTGTCAATAACAACCTGTTGCCCTGATCCCCGATGGCTGCACATCTGGTACTCCTTCAAGTAATGCTCAAGCGTTCCTGTTTTCACAACACTTATCTAATCTATGTATGATGAACAAGTTAAACATTCACAAGTCCTTCACATACATTCAGTCTTGGCCTCAGTACATTTGATTCATCATATTCCCTTCATTTCATTTTACTCTTCCATATTTACTTTGCTTTGGTATCCCTTAGTTTATTCATGGGAATACATGCCCATTGCCCATCCCCCATGAGGGCAACCCTCCAAGCAAGACACTTGGGCCAAGGAGGTTGCCAGGAATAATATCCAAGGATGAAATTCAATACAACTTTTCTCAGAATCATCCTTATATACCTTTACACTAATGTATATTCCATCTTAGATTTGCTCAGAACATATGACTTGACATTTACATAGGCCAAGGCCTTCTGAAGCAGAGCCAACTTGTGTCTGCATGATACTACTACTCATCCACAAGAGGGAGTATCCAGTGTCTCATCTAGGAGTAGAGGAATCGTGGGCATTTTCCACACATCAATCTAGAAGATCAGCTTATTGCATGGAGTATGAAGCAATGTGTTGTTTACAACAGGAGGATTTTAGCACAGTATGTGTTCCAAATGATTATTCTCTCATGCGTTCATGATAAGGACACCCTCTAGAGAGGTAGATAGGCACCATTGATAGTTGGAACCTAATCTCCACAGGTAGATTATTCAACGATGTCATGAGGATATAATAAAGTGTTTGGACTTTAATTGTCAACCTTTTGCTGAATCTCCCCAGCGCTGAGGTAATGTCTTCCGTGTCAGTGTTCTAGTAATTCAGAGACATTGTGTAGGCGAGTGGACTGTATTACCTGAATTTCAATAACCAAGAGAGTGGAATGAAAACAACAAAAATAGGTCAAGTTAAACTTTCAACACTCCTTTAACGTCAAGGAGATGTAGTAACTTGCCCAAATATTATTGAGAGGTTCTTGAGGCCTTTCATGCGAGATGAATTGCACTTAGTCAAGAACCCCGTAAAGGTCAGAGTGAGAGGGATGACAGCTCTACCTGGAGTTCCATAAATGAAGACAGGGAGCACTGAGAAAAGTGAAATATGGATCTTTTCATGGTTACACTCGGCAGAGCAAATATTTATATGTTTTCATTCCACTTGATGCAGGTAAGATGTCTCAGAGGGAAATACAAACATCTCTTCTATTGTGTATGACTTTAGGTGGTAGCTGTGAATCTGGGATGGATCCAACAAAGGTCTGGATTATAGTTGAACCGATGAGTCGAGATAAGAATGATTTCGTCTATTGCATCTCTTGAAAGAGCCAAGAGACCTGGTGTAAATAAATGAACGCAAGCAGGACTAAGAGAATGGTTGCCAAAAAAGTGATAGGGCTTCACTGTCTCAGATGTTTAAAGCGCGAGTGTGAGACTGAGCTTTGTATCTCTGGGGAATGTGTCTCATGGGTTCACACCCCGGTGTAGCCCTCTTTTTTAGTTTACTTTTTGATCTCCCCTTATGTAAGAAAACATGTGACAAGCTCATTGGAATCATCATCATCAAACAAGTGAACTACTTTTTGCATCCATGAATCTACCTCAAAAATCTAATGTAAATATTGAAAATTACCTTGTACAAAATATCTCAACGGCGGTAGACTAGGGTGGAGCGGCACTAAAAGAGAACAGTGGCAAGGGAAAACAATGCCTTGCTAGCTCAACTGGTAAAGTATGAGATTTGTAATGTATTTCTTGTTGAAATATTTCACTGAGGTGTTGAGTCCAACATCAGTTAATAGATGCCGCAAATCAAAATTGCATCTTTGCACTACATGGAATACATCACACTTTCGCACCTCTATTTCCAACATTTATGGGCTATGTCAATTCAGGTTGTGGATTTGATTCTCGCACAAGGCACTTTTTAATTTGAGTTGCCATTGTTTGCTTTTAGTGCCGCTCCACCCTAGTCTACCGCCGTTGAGATATTTCGTACAAGGTAATTGTCAATATTTACATTAGATTTTTGAGGTAGATTCATGCATGCAAAAAGTAGTTCACTTGTTTGATGATGTATGGGCTTGTCACGTGTTCCCTCACATAAAGGGAGATCAAAAAGTAAACTAAAACAAAGGGCTACATACACCGGGGTTCGAACCCATGAGACACATCCCCCAGAGATACAATGTTCAGTCTCACACTCATGCTTTAAACAGCTGAGACAGCAAAGCCCTAGTACTTTTTTGGCCACCGTTCTCTTAGTCCAGCTTGCGTTCATTTATTTACACAAGTCCCTTGGCTCTTTCAAGAGATGCAATAGATGAAATCATTCTTAGCTCTACTCATCGGTTCAACTATAATCCAGACCTTTGTCAGATCCGTCCCAGATTTCACAGCTACCATCTAAAGTCAGACATGATAGAAGAGATGTTTGTATTTCCCTCTGAGACATCTTACCTGTGTCAAGTGGAATGAAAGCATATAAAAATTTGCTTTGTAGAGTGTAACCATGGGGAGATCCATATTTCACTTTTCTCTGCGCTCCCTGTGTTCATTTCTCAAACTCCAGGTAAAGCTGTCATCCACTCTGAGCTTTACGGGGTCTGATCTATCAGGGAAAGAGGTGGTCCTGGTGTATGTGTATATGTTCTATCCATGGTTTTATCACCCCATTGTGGTAGTTGGAATAATCCTGAGTCCAATACCCTGCGTATACCTTCTGCTACGCTCCTCAACAAATGACGTGCCGCCATGCACGAATGGGCCCTTTCTGTATGCCCTTGCATCACACTTGTTCTGATCGCCAAGGTTAGGAACCAGGAACAGTCTGCCACTATAGCAGTGAAGGCTTGTGCTCATAAGGCAGCACTGGCAAGGCACAAAGGGCCATAGTGTGGGCAAAGTGTATGCGGTCATCTGCTGCAGTGCATGTTGGAGGTTTGTTATATCCACGATATAACTCCGACATCCCGGACATCCGATATAGGGCGCTACGAAAGAACCCTACTCTGAACCAAGTCTGAGCCTACGTTCCCACCTCCGAGTCCGACCAGCATCGTTAGCCTCGGATTTCGGACATCTTCCTTTTTCGTCGAACAATAAGTCTTATTGTAACACCAATGTATATTTCTCTTGTACTCCGTTTTCGTTCATCTTATTGTTCTCTTGATCATTCCTAATTAGTTACAATAAGGACCATATGTATAAATACCCCCAGACTTCTGTACTATACCTTAGTTCGAATATCGACTTGGATTCCCACTCACTCTTGAACTCCGAAAACTTATCTTCTCCGAACCTCCGAAATAAAGCACTGACAATCAAGGAGGGCGCAACATTAAAGTTGAAGCCAAGTCCTTACGACTCCAAACACACGACTCGGACCAACTTACATCAGCTCGGACCTGACGCGAACTCGGACGCTAACAGTATATTCGAACTAACACTCCTGATCGTCTATGAGACGCAGCGAGCAAATCAGAGCCATTCAAAGACTTACGGAAGCTTTGGTACGCCGCTCATCCCTAACCCCAAACTTATCTGCCGCAGAACCCGACGTCCATACGCCACCAAACCCCCCACCAGCCCCAGACCCACCATCCGAACACTTGTCAAACCCCCTCCTAGACAACCCAATGCCACCCTCGGATGACGCTCCTGGTGAAGCCAACTTGGCGGAAGCCATCACCATGTTAGCCAAACATCTGTCCGGCTCAAAGAAATCATCAGCTCGGACCAAGATTCGAGACCCCGACCCCTTCGATGGCTCCGACGCCAAGAAGCTACAACCGTTCCTGGTGCAGTGCACCTTAAACTTTCGAGACCGCCCTGACGTCTTTGACTCCGACAGTGCCAAAGTAACTTATGTACTATCGTATCTAACGGGCACTGCCTTGGACTACTTCGAACCCAGTCTCTCCTCCGAAGAAGACCCCTACTGGCTTTACAATTATCAGGAATTCGTCTCCGAACTCAAAGCCAACTTCGGTCCTCACGATCCAGAAGGAGAGGCTGAAGCTGTCCTCGAAGCCCTCCGAATATGCGACAACCAACGCATCACAAAGTACGTGGTGGAATTCAACAGGCTCGCCGTTCGCGTTCAGTGGGGAGACTCCACACTCTGTCGTCAATACTACAACAGCCTACCCAACAGGATCAAAGATGAAATCGCCCACGTAGGAAAGCCCGACTCCCTACTACAATTACGACGACTCTCTCAGTCGATCGACTCCCGTTACTGGGAAAGACGTTCCGAAATGTCTCGGGAAGCCTCCACGTCCAAAGCCCCTGAATGTCCGTATGACAGGAACAGGGCACCAACAGCTCCGATCGCAAGTACGAGCACCAGACCTCCAAACCCCAGCCAGACCCCAAATAAGCCGACTCCGGACATGAGCACAAAACTCGGCAAAGACGGCAAACTCACGCCTCAAGAACGACAACGCCGTTTCGAGCACAACCTCTGCCTGTTCTGTGGAAGAACCGGTCACGTAGCAAAAGAATGTCCCAAGTCAACCTCCGCCGCCGCTAAAGGACGTGCAACTACTATCGTAGAAAGCACGACCGAGGCAACGATCTCCGAAGTAGAAGATACCTCGGAGTCAAAAAATCTCTAAGCAGTCCTTCGACTCCAGCATCAGTTAGGGGCTGCGCTGAACCCAATGATGCACCAATGGAGATGAGACTCAACGCATCCGCTCTTTCCAGTCCAAACTCTCTGACCATCCATCTCCACCTTGAAACCACCTATATTGACACTCTAATAGACTCAGGATCAACTCATTGCTTCCTGGACTCCGACTACGCTGTAAAGCATCAACTCCGAACCTACGACATCACTCCGATTCCGCTCCGACTCTTCGACAGCTCCTCCAACTCCGTAATTAGAAAAGCCATCGACCTCCGCGTTTGCTTCCCAACAGGGGAGCAACACACCATTACGTTTTACGTAACTCCGTTGGATTCTAGTTGCTCGGCAGTCCTCGGATACAACTGGCTCACCTGCTACAATCCGTTGATTGACTGGGTATTGGGCAGTATATCGTTCAGCTCTCCGACCACAACTAATCTCCAGGTACCACCCGAGCCAGCAGCTACAACTCCGTGCTCATCCGAAACTCCGTCTCCTCCGAAACCACAGCTCGTGGCGCCAAAAGTTGCTCTAGTCAACGCAGCAGCTTTTGCCCGAATATCAAGAATGGAAGGTACACAAACCTTCCAGCTCTTCCTCTCCAACCGCCAAGACTCCGAGGAAGGTCCGATAGACCTGAGCAACGTCCCGAGCGAGTACCACGAGTTCAAAGACGTTTTCAGCAAAACTTGGGCCAACACCTTAGCCCCTCACCGACCCTACGACCTCAAGATTGAACTGGAGGAAGGCACATCACCCCCATTTGGTCCGATCTATTCTCTCTCCAAAAGTGAACTAAAGTCCCTCCGAGAGTTTTTAGATGAGAACATATCCACAGGGTTTATACGACCCTCACGCTCCCCTGGGGGCGCTCCAGTCCTCTTTGCCCGTACCTTACTTCCTTGTTCTTCTTTCCTATTGACCCCTTGTACTCCCTTTCTCCTTGTTTTATGACCGGCAAATAAAGTACAAGGATAGTCACATGTATATAGTCTCCCAGTCGACTGGACTGTTTGCTAGTACGAATATTGATTTAGTCTCCCACCAGTTTCCGATTCATTTCCGGTAAACTCCCGCCTCCTTTCCAAAATTAGGGACAGACGATCGAGGAGGGCACAACACATAAGTTGAAGCCAAGTCCCTTCAACCTCGAACACCTCAGCGACCAGATTGAACCATTCCGCGACCTACCCTGAATTCCCGGCGCCTCCATCCCCCGCCCGTAGTCCATCTGACTTCCGTCTCGGTCCTCGGCCCCATTACGGACCTCCGCGCTAACCCAGAAACCCCCTTCGGAGGTGCTAGCTAAGTGCCTGACACGCGGACTTAACACTCTATCACACACAACACAGTGCACACCTGTGCACTCCACATCCTGACAGCCCCAGGCTGGCCATACATCCAGGTTGACATTGCATGGTTATTTGTAACAACTTGCACAGTAGTTCAGAGAAATTAATTGAGCAATCGAAGAATTTATTCTCCTCAATGTGTGTCAACTACTGAGGAGGAGGGCATGTATGGGTGGTGTTTCACCTGCATATATGCCTGAGCCAGCCCCTAAGCCACTACTTTGGTATGGAGCCAAGCTACCAGTCCCTTCCTAGGGAGCTGGCCACACACGTTGCATCGTGCATGTGCAAGCACATGTCAGTAGTGTATATAGTAAATACAGAATAACTCCCCCAGTTTTGAGGGTAAAAATACAAGATAAATATTGAAAATTTTTAAATTGAATGGCACACTGGTTGATACCAAAAATGATAAGAAATAAAAATATATTGCAGATTGACCTCTCAGGGGTGAGGTTATATACACCCTACAAGTGGCAGACAAACAAAATCAGAAGATGGGGGTAGTTGTTAAATCCACATGTCGGTGCTTAGCTAGAGGCTTCCGGAAGGGCTTCCGGAGGTTCCAAATGATTTCTGAGGGGGGGTTTGTACTTTGGAGGTGGAGGGGCTAGAGGTCGCAGGTTTACATTTGGAATTGGAAAGGGGTGGAAGCACAGGAAGCACAGGGGGGGTCAAGGACTGTTCATGGTATTAGGTGGTTCGAGTGGTTTGAGGTCGCAGGGACTTGGCTTCAACTTATGTGTTGTGCCTTCCTTGATCGTCTGTCTCTAATTTCAGAAAGTCAGAAAGTTTGCCGGAACTGAATTGGAAACTACGATGTAGAATTAAGTCAATATTCATACTGGCAAATAGTCCAGTCGACTGGAGTCTTATATACATGTATCTTTGTACTATCTTTTGCCGAGTAAAGACAAGGGGGGAAGAGAGTACAAGAGGCAATACAGAATGAAGAACAAGGGAGTGAGGTATGTGATGATCCTGCACATTGTTTATCAAAGGAGCAGAACCTTGGCTTTGGAATCTTCAGAGGTTCGGGAATGTGGAACCTCAGGTTGATACAATGGAATATGGAAAGCAGTTATTCAGGCTTTGAGCGGTCAGAAAGGTCCCGGAAATGGTGTGGGTGGTTATGGGGGTTAATGTGGGTTTATTGGTGGCATGGGCCATAACAGTATCCCTCCACTAGGACCAAGCCCTTGAGGTCCTAAGCTTATTCTCACCGTGAATTGAGCAGAGAAGAGTGTGGGATTATTTTTTAGGCATATTAGGATGTAATAGGTGTTTTTTCCAAGTGCCCGTCCGATGTATATATAAGGGGTTCTTTTTCTCCCCCTCGAGTTCCTTTTCCTGCCCCTACCCATGTCCAGACTAGAGTAGGATATTGAAGCGGAAGTCTTGGAGCAGGTGCGTGCTTTCTGAGCTGAATGTGCAGAACAGATTCGCTTGTTGAAGGTGGAAGGGGCATGGAAACTGGAGGCCATCTAGAAGGTCAGAAAACACCAGAGGGCCAAAGTCCGAAGGCTGGAGGAAAAAACAAAGGAGGTGGATTGGGGGGGGAAAAGGAAGGAAAAGGAATGAGCCATGGAGTGTGATGCCAAGGCTCTGGAGCTTGATCTCCTGGCCAGTCAGGCGGCTAAAGATCTGGAGGGTCAACTGTCTTAGGGGGGTTTCGATGCCCCATCAGGGTCCGAAGACGGGGATGATCCACGACAGGGGACCAAGTCTGACGAATCTTTGGATAGCAGTTCCCCCTTGGATTTTGAGTCCGTCTTCTCATCTGCTGGGGGAAATCCAGAGGGTAGGGAGGACATCCCCAATGTGCCCATGATTGGGGCAAGTACTGCTGTGAGAGATGCAGAGAGGCAGCGTAAAAAACATCTCGAGCAGGATGCCTGTATTTCGGGGGCACAAAGAGCCTATGAACATCAGGTGGCTCAGGATATGCAGGTGGCTGGGAAGGAGGTGGGTCTTGGACCCTTTGAGTTGAGTCGCCAGCCGCTAATTTGTCATCATCTTAACTTGTACCAGGTCACCAACCTGGGGATTCCTTCTCTGTTGAGGTCAGAACCCTGCAACAGGTGTCTCAAATGTGGGGAACATTGCATGTAGACCACATCGGTCAAGACCTGTGTTCCCTGTCAGAAGAGCAGGGTAAGGTGCAAGGTTGGCGGGGTACCGGTTGTTAAAGGATTGACCTCGATAAAAAGGAGGTGGGAGGAGACAGAGGTTCCTGAGGCATCCTCTTCAAAGAGGATGAAAGTTGAGGTGCCAGTCCCTCCCCTTCTGAAGGCTAGGAATTCCACAAACGAGGATATCCTGAAGGAAATCAGGGATGGTATTTTCGCTCTCAGAGCTGACCTAAGGAGGTTGTCGGATGCCTCCAAGATGCAGAATGCTATCAAGATGGATGGTCGGAATCATCCAACAAGCATGTGGAGACACGGAGGTTTAGACTGGAGTCATTGGGTGGTGGTGGGTCAGTCAACTCTGACACATGGCATGGGGAAGGCAGCCTCTAAGAGGGAGAGGATTCCCGGGGGGATGGGTCTGGCACCTGGTGCGGAAGATGTAACACCCAGAGCAGGGTGGCCTATTGAACAGGTGGACCCAGTGTGTGATGTGGAGGGTTCGGCACTTGTGATGGGGCATCTTACTGAAGAGGTGGTTCTAGGGGTTGTGGTGCAGGCAGTGGGGCCATTTCCTGGAGTGGTGGTTCCAGGGGTTATGGCACTGGCAGCGGGGCCGATTCCTGGAGTGGTGGTCCCGGTGCCAGAGTCAAGTGGTGGAGGAGATGTGAAGGTAGTGAATTTCTTCTGTCAGCTGGATCCTTCCAATTTTAAACCAGAGCATTCCTTGGTTTATGGTGATGACTGATAATGTATGTTCATGTTGATTTGGAATTTAATGGTATTTTTCGTGTCAGAGGCTTGGGGGTCATGGTCGGTGTGGCTACGGTGGTCATGGTAGTTGTGGTGGTCTTGGGGGTCGTAGCAGTCATGGTGGTTGTGGTGGTCATGATGGCCAGTGTAGAGTTGCTCTAAGTAATTAATACCTAAAAGCCTGCGCGCACCGGTCCTTTTCTCTGGCAGGATCTAGTGCAGTCATTCGGCACAGCTAGAATTGGTTCTGTGACTTGGCTATGTATGAACGAAAATAGATAGTGAACCAAATATGGTGTGATGTGACAGGGATGTGACCTTGATGAGACGCGAATGCATCACGCTGACTAAGGCTTGGACTTTGACTTTGGGACTTGAATACAATAGTCTAGACGTTTCTAGACTAGTCTTGACTTGGACTTGTAGACTTGACTTGGGGCTTTAACTTGTGAACTTGAACTTGTTTATTACAGAGGTGAGCCAGAGGCCTTTATATACAAAAACCAAGCAACGATGTGAAACGATGCAAGAGGTTGGCTATGTCAGTTGAATGACAAAGCATGAGAACAAAATATACAAAAGAGGAAACTATGGAGAAACTCTGGAGAAATGGTACAGCATCGAGGCTGCATGAATAGGGGCTAAGGGCTATGATAGGGGGAGACTAACCAAAAAGGTAAGGATGATGAATAATAACAAGAAAAGACTAACAGAATAGGAAACAGGTCTGAGTCATGCCAAGAAAAGGGGAAACATATAAAAGAAACAATAAGGAAGTCCACCAATAAACATCTAACAACCTTGTCTATTACTCCTGAGGGGCCTTAGTATGAGTCAGGGGACTGAGTCATCTCGGAGTATTTCCAGGTCACAGGCAACATATCTTCTGCAATTTCTCCAGTATCCAATCCAAGGATAGGGGTCTGGGAGTAGGAGGACTAATGGGTATACGGTCGTGCACTCTCATTTTGTGTTTAATAGAGAGTCGAATGGAGTGGGTGGGGTAATCAGGATGGAATGGTGCCCTGAACTCTGCCTCGTATTCCACTCTACTCCTATCACGATATGCTGGTCTAGACATCATTCCAAGAAATATGTATGGTTCTTGACTTTCTGGGAAATAGACTGCATCTCCTATCCCATATGACTGAGTGTAGATTGGATGGGATTGTCTTCTGAGTGAGAAATGTGCTGGTGGGGGAACGCGAAGATAATGATATGTTAATGGTTCTGCCTGGATGTGTGTGTCCTGGGTGTTGTAGCATTGCATGGGATTGAGCTCTGAAGAAGACATGATGATATAATGGGAGTCTGAAGATTGGAGGGCTGAATAGAATGGTTGGCTGTGTGATGTGGCAAGTGTGAAGGTGATATGGGATGAGCGCCGACGGAGTCTGATTTGGAACATGGTTGAGATCGGTCGCTTTACTGTCACCAGTTGTTGGGTGGCGGTGGTGTCATTGGGATTCAGAGAATGTTCTGCAATTCGAGTCTCAGTTTGAACTGTGTCAACAGTTCAGTTCATATTAACATTTTAAACAAGATAGGTTCTAGTCTAAGAGAGAATCTACACATGGTACCATTTTGTCTAAGGGATGGCATAGGTCTGCGATGGTCAGGGTTCTTCCTGAGCGGAGTTTTCGGAGGGTTGGATTGAGCGCTGAGTAAAACTGCTGGCTCCATGGTACCAAGAATCAGTTAGGACAAATATCTAAACGAGTAGTACTCAATGCCCTGTCAATTGACGTATCATAGTGGGTGAGCATATGGTGTCCTTACAACTAGAATTCTGATGGAGTTTGGGGGGTTGGAGTTGTTTCCGAAGAAACAGGTCAAAATCTTTTCGACATTTGGTCACGGGTAGTCATATTCCTGAAAAGGTCGGATGTGTTGTTTGTTTTACTCCTTGGGGACAGTTGGTATTCAATGCGAACAACTGGTGCCAGAGTCAGGGGCCTTGCTTCTTATTCCTCGGTTTCCAAAGCTTCTTTGGTTTCAGATCCTTCTTCAACTTCTTCTGTCATGGAGGCTGCGCACCCTTTAGTGACTGTGGTGGTGGATCTTGGGCATTCCTTAGCTGAGTGGCCCGATCTGCCACAGAAGAGGCAGAGGTTTTGTTCTTGCGGTGTTGCTGTTCTTGCGGTGTAAGTTTTCCATCTTTTCCAATTTTGGATAAAAGGTCCATGGTAGTCTTGCTGCCACTAGATGGGGTCATGGGTTGGCCTGAATTGGCTGTCTTATTGCCCATGTTAGGGGCTGAATACGTGGTCATGGGGGTCCTCCCTCTGTTATAGGGGCAGTCAAAGTTCCAGGTGGAGGGAGGCTCTCTGGCAATTTCCGATTGTTGCTCCCAGTAGCAGGCATCGATGGATTGGGACAGGAGGCAGAGTTGGAGCAGGGAGTGGGGCTTTCCAACTCTGGAAATATCATCCTTGATCCTGCCGAGGAGTCTGTTGTAGAACTGGTAACAAAGTGTGGTGTCGCCCCAGTGGACGTGGGTGGCTAGTCGATTGAACTCAGCTACATATTTTGTGATGCGCTGGTTATCACACATGTGGAGGTTCTCGAGGTCCACTTCGGCCTCTCATTCTGGGTCATGGGGGCCGAAGTTGGTTTTGAGTTTGTTAATAAACTCTGCATAGTCATAGAGCCAGTCTGGCTCATCAGGGGCGGAAAGGGCTGGTTCAAACCAGTCCAGGGTGGTACCAGTCAGATACGACAGTATATAGGTTACCTTAGCGCTGTCGGTATTGAAAGCATCAGGGTGGTCACAGAAGTTCAGACTACACTGCACTAGGAATGCTTGTAGTTTCCTCGAATCAGATCTGTCAAAGGTATCCAGATCCTGGACCTTGGTGGCACAGGGGGCTGATCTTCTGGGGCTGGCCAAGTTGCTTGCCAGCATAATGAGGGCCTGAGTAAGATCAGGCACAACATTGGGTCCTAAGGTAGGGGCCCCTCCTGGGTGTGCAGGAGGTGGCAGTACTGTGGCGGGTGGTGTGACATGGGGCTGGACAATGGGGGGTGGTGCAGTGGGTAGAGGTACGACAGGTGGTGGTGCAATGAGTGGTAGTGCAATGGGCAGAGGTGCGAAGGGTGGTGGTACCTAGGGGGGAGATGCAAAAGGGGATGGTGCCAAAGAGGTTGACGGCACTGCTGAGGATGGTCCTGAACTGGATTGCATCTCTGAGGGCAACGATTGTGAGTCGCTAGGGGGTGGTTCATGAGGAACAGGTTGGTCATATTCAAATGTAAGTGTAGGTCTGTGTCTGAGAATCCAGAGTTGGATGAAGGTTCCAGAGGGTATGTGTCAGGGGAACCCCCGATCATGAACCCTGGCCAGCGCCAACCTGCCTGTACTCTGCACCCGCCGACCGAAGTCTGTTCAACCCACTCATGGCAGTACCGAGTATACCGCGCACTGAACCATCATCCCTGTTGGCGAGTACCCTTCAGAGGGGTCGGCTGTAACCCTTGGCTCCCCTTTCGTCATCCGTTCTCAGGGTCGAGGCCCTGGCGGAACTTCCCGATCCATACAGAGGGTGATGCCCGATATAGCGCGGAGCGCGATAGAGATGGTGCTTATATACAGTAGTCGGTGGTGTCAAGCCCTGGATACCAAGCTCTGGTTCACTCGGTAGTACCGACCGAACAACCCTTGCCTTTTAGTCCCACACACCAGTGACAAGGCATCCCTCGCCAGTACATGGCCTCGGTCCGGTACATTTGGCTCATCATTTGGTTTACTTTCCTCATCCTGTCCCCTCTCTCCTTTGTCATTCCTTCATTCCCTATCCTTCCCCTTGTCTGTTTACCTTTGGGACATTCACTCCTTGTTGCCACTCAGCAGTGGCACTATTGTTTTATGTTCAGGCCACTCCCATTGTTCTATTCTCATTCACTCCTTTGTCCTCAGCCATACTTCATTGTTCTATTCTCATTCACTCTTTTGTCCTCAGCCATACTTTATTGTTCTATTATCATCCACATTCCTTGTTCTATTCTTGATCATTGTGGACAATACCTCCACATGATTCTTCATACCTTATTGTTCTCCATTCCTTGTGCCACTCTGTTCCACATCTCACTTATTAGCCTATATAAGTAGCCAATGTATGTAGATGGTTCTTTGTTCTGGAAATCAACTAGGTTTACGCCTTCTTGTCCTCCTCTCTCCTGTCTCAAGTCCTTTACCTGGGCCGACATTCTCGGCACTCTCCCAGGTATCTCTCTGTCCCAAATTGGTGGCATGCATGGGAAGTAGGGCGCAACGCATGAGCATGTTGAAGCCATGCCACTACTTCTAGCCTGCAGGACTTGGCCTTTACCCATCCGACCCCCTTCGGCTTTCCCGAGGCCTGTCAGTATGTACGGTGCCTGACAGGTGGGCAAAGGGTTCCCTAGAGTTTTCTCTTTGGATCCCCCTTCGCCAGGTAGGCTAGTCCCCATGTATTAGGTACCATACTAAATCTTTGGATCCCCCTTCGCCAGTGCGCTGCCTTAGGGTAGAACGCCTGCTTAGGTTGCCCTTACAGTATGCTAGGGTCTGAGGTGTCTAGAAACTTGGTCTGGGGGCAGACAGTTCTCGGGAGACAGATGCACGGTGGGCAGATGCCTGAGTGAGTGCCTGTAGGGCTTGTGAGTGCATGATAGGTCTCATACTTTATGATGATCAGGAGTGTGAATACAAATATACTGTTAAATCCAAGTGTCGGCTCTTATCTAGGGGCTTCCAGAAAGGCTTCCAGAGGTTCCGAATGATTTCCGAGGGGGGGTTTGTACTCTGGAGGTGGAGGGGCTGGAGGTCGTAGGTTTACAGTCAGAATTAGAAAGGGGTGGAAGGACAGGAAGCACCAGGGGGGTCAAGGACTGTTCGCAGTATTAGGTGGTTTGAGTGGTTTGAGGTCGCAGGGACTTGGCTTCAACTTATGTGTTGTGCCCTCCTTGATTGTCTGTCCCTAATTTTGGAAAGTCAGAAAGTTTACCAGAACTGAATTGGAAACTACAATGCAGAATTAAGTCGATATTTGTACTGGCGAATAGTCCAGTCGACTGGAGTCTTATATACATGTATCTAGTCTTTGTACTATCTTTTGCCAAGTAAAGACAAGGGGGGAAGAGAGTACAAGGGGCAATACAGAACGAAGAACAAGGGAGTGAGGTATGTGATGATCCTGTGCGTTGTTTATCAAAGGAGCAGAACCTTGGCTCCAGAATCTTTAGAGGTTCGGGAATGCGGAACCTTGGGTTGATACAATGGAATATGGAAAGTGGTTATTCAGGCTTTGAGCGGTCAGAAAGGTCCCAGAAACGGTATGGGTGGTTATGGGGGTTAATGTGGGTTTATTGGCACCATGGGCCATAACAGTAGTTGTGAAGGTGAGGATGTACCTATTTGTTCACATCTATGTAGGTCATGGGTACTGCTACATGTACAGAGGAGACAGGCATAAAGGACAGCCTGTGGGATGAGATCTTAAAGATAATGCATTAGCATCAATTCTGCAAGCAAACCCAACCAAAAAAATTAGCAGAACTCACCTACCTATCTATCTTTTCACTGATTTCCAACTTCAGGGGTGCAGAGGGAAACCCTCTGGATGTGTGCACAGGGCAAAAAGCCTTCTTGAGCTTCTTGAGCTTCACAAAGCCCACACATCCATAAGCACCTTTACCAACAATGTGGTGAATCTTGAAGTGGGAAAGGTTCACCAACACTGACTTTGCACATGGTGTGTAGTGCATGCAACCACAGGCAGGATGTGGCAACAGCAGCACACTGCATGTCTGAACAGCACAACATGGTGGGAGTATTAGGAGGTGCATTGTGCATGTGTGCACCAGGTGGGTGGGTAGTGGGGAGAAGAAGAGAGACACGATGGTTGAACCAGTCACATGACCAGGGTATGGCTGGGCTTAGGGATTAGGTTAGATAATAATTTTTCTTACAAAGTGCTGACTAAAAACCTACTTGGAGCTACAAAAGTTGTATTTGATATTACAAGCAGCCCCCTCCCCTCTGGGCAGAAGCAGCCAGCCATAGCCAAGCCAGCCCAGCTGAAACCCCAGCAGAGCCCAGCTCAAGCCCAGACAAAACCCCAGACAAAACCCAGACAAAACCCCAGCAGAGCTCAGCCAAACCCCAGCTGAAACCCCAGCAGAGCCCAGC